>JADLZK010002144.1:0-24418 GCA_015847255.1 Hyparrhenia diplandra | reverse complement strand
GGATTAAACAAAATGCCCAAGAGTTTGCAAGCCTTACGACATAAAGACGTATCCGTGATGTAACCCAACGTGGAACCTACACTTTCGAACATTCCGGAAGAGACCGAGAGAGCACCGTAGAAGCAAGGTGGGGCCCACCTGGCGGCCAAATACGGGCTGCCCTACGGTGGGCCCCCCGTCATCCTCCCATTCAAGGTCGGTTCACCACTGCCTATGAGGTGTAATCTAGTCCATCCATCAAGGCCGGTTTGATCCAAGGGTTGTCGTGCATCCTCTAGGGCTATATAACAATACCCCCTCGACCCCTCGGGTGAAACCCTAATTCATTCAAGTCATTCTATTCCATACCCATCCATCATCAAGACCCCAAGTCAAGATCCTAAGCCCTAGTTCCACCATAATTAGAGCAATAGCTATCTAGGTTAGCTCTAGAGGAAGTCAAGTATTGTCTTGGATTCCTGATAGTCAAGAAGTAGCGGGAAGCGAAAGCTTCACGTGGCTTCTCTTTGTATCTCATTTGTAAGTATTTGTTTAGAATACAATTGCCATGACTTTATTCTATTTAATGATTATATTCTTAGTTATATGCTTCTATGCTTATTATGATTATATATTTGGTTTAGTATGTTTGTCTTTATATTCAAGCATGGAGTCGTATAGCCCCCTTTAGATGCGCACTATGTGGGTGATCGACAATGTGTAAACGTGGTGTTTATACAACGTTTGCTCCTGCGACATCACCCTATATTCTGGGATGTGTGGTAGATCGTAGATGTGATACTCCCATTGAGTCCTTTGGAGTCCACCCCCCGAATGTAGGGCTAGTTGAACTTTGTTACTATGGTAGGTTGGTTTTGTTCCTAATCTTCCTTAGTAATATTCACCATGTGTAGATATAATGCTTTCATACGATGATGACTAGGTGTATTGCACTAATTGTAGTATGCATTGACATATAAGTAGGAGTAACTTAGGGATATTCCATCCATCTCACCTATACTATGGTATTTAGCCTTTTATGATACTAGCTAGTGGCATATGATGATCTTTGACTTGGGTGATGCTATTATTATTATTATTATTATCTTATTATCTTTATTATGTGACTTACCTCGTTTGAGTTTAGTATGATGCATATGGTTTACTCTACATTACACCACTTTACAAGTGAATCATCATTAAATCATCAACCTACCCATAGCCCCTCCCTTTCTTTTTAGAGAATATAAATACGATACCCGGATAGACTCCCCGGTGAAGTGCTACAATTGGGTAATTCAATGCAGGCGCTTTTGCGGATACCAGAATTATATTATCATTGCAAGAGTTTTAAGTGTCATTATAAGAATATCCGTTCACGCATTTCTTTAGCGTTGTGAGCTAAGGTGACAGACTAGTTTCATAGGCAATGCTAGAATGTGTGGTATAGCTTTTGTGCCTATCGTGGTGAGATCAACTCCACCATCGATAATGTTACAGAGTCATAAACCATAACTAACTCCGTCTAACTTTATTAACTCTCCGATCTGACTTTTATTGGAATGTGAGATTAACTCCACATCCAAGCTAACTTATTAGATAGATACCATTTAAACATTTCTAGCGCCGTCCTAGATGTGGATCGTGTTAGAGATGTCAACAAGGGTGAGGCATTGGATTCCACAACCGCGAAAAAGTCTAGCTCGATTCTATAGCCAGATTGGAAACTTCTCTTAACCTATCCACCCTAACTTTATATGTACCTTTCGTGTCGTTTCCCTTCTTGTTTCGGTACAAAGGTCAACACAAAGATTTTCGATGGAATTCCAAGGCTTCACTCTAAACAAGTGCTACTTTGAGGCCTATGACAAGTGATTCTTAGAAAAACTCTCTAATGGTCCACTTGTTCAAATTTAGGTTCTCTTGGGTGAGGCATTTGATTCCACAACCGCGAAAAAGTCTAGCTCGATTCTATAGCCAGATTGGAAACTTCTCTTAACCTATCCACCCTAACTTTCTATGTACCTTTCATGTCGTTCCCCTTCTTGTTTCGGTACGGAGGTCGACACAAAGATTTTCGATGGAATTCCAAGATTTCACTCTAAACAAGCGCTACTTTGAGGCCTATGACAAGTGACTCTTAGAAAAACTCTCTAATAGTCCACTTGTTCAAATTTAGGTTCTCTAGGGTAGGGCATTTGATTCCACAACCGCGAAGAAGTCTAGCTCGTTTCTAAAGCCGGATTGGAAACTACTCTTTGTTTTGAGTTCGCTGAAATGAGAGTCAAGATCCGTAATGTCACATCCAGAAACATATATTAACGGTTGGGGAACATAACGTAATTGATCCTGCCATCATCTAACCTATCCACCGTAAATTCCTTGTACCTTTCGTGTCGTTCCGCTTCTTGTTTCGGTACGGAGGTCGACACAAAGATTTTCGATGGAATTCCAAGACTTCACTCTAAACAAGCGCTACTTTGAGGCCTATGACAAGTGATTCTTAGAAAAACTCTCTAATGGTCCACTTGTTCAAATTTAGGTTCTTAGGGTGAGGGTGAGGCATTTGATTCCACAATTGGAAAAACCTATCCAGCTAACTTTCTATGGACCTTCTCTATCGATTCTATTTCTGCATTGGAAACTTCTCTTAACCTATCCACCCTAACTTTCTAAGTACCTTTCGAGGCCTCGACCCCTTCTTGTTTGTTCAAATTTAGGTTCTCGAGAGGGCATTTGATAAAGATTTTCGATGGAATTCCAAGATTTCACTCTAAATAAAAGTTTTCTACGGAATTCCAAGATTGAGGCCTATGACAAGTGATTCTTAGAAAAACTCTCTAATGGTCCACTTGTTCAAATTTAGGTTCTCTAGGGCGAGGCATTTGATTCCACAACCGCGAAAAAGTCTAGCTCGATTCTATAGCCAGATTGGAAACTTCTCTTAACCTATCCACCCTAACTTTCTATGTACCTTTCATGTCGTTCCCCTTCTTGTTTCTAGTGACGGAGGTCGACACAAAGATTTTCGATGGAATTCCAAGATTTCACTCTAAACAAGCGCTACTTTGAGGCCTATGACAAGTGACTCTTAGAAAAACTCTCTAATAGTCCACTTGTTCAAATTTAGGTTCTCTAGGGTAGGGCATTTGATTCCACAACCGCGAAAAAGTCTAGCTCGATTCTAAAGCCGGATTGGAAACTACTCTTTGTTTTGAGTTCTAAATCCACCCTAACATCCGAAAACATATATTAACCTTGGGGAACATAACGTGATCCAGCCATCATCTAACCTATCCACCATAAATTCCTTGTACCTTTAGTGGTCGCTCCGCTTCTTGTTTTGGTGCGGAGGCTCGACACAAAAGATTTTCGATGGAATTCCAAGATTTCACTCTAAACAAGCGCTACTTTGAGGCCTATGACAAGTGATTCTTAGAAAAACTCTCTAATGGTCCACTTGTTCAAATTTAGGTTCTCTAGGGTGAGGCATTTGATTCCACAACCGCGAAAAAGTCTAGCTCGATTCTATAGCCAGATTGGAAACTTCTCTTAACCTATCCACCCTAACTTTCTATGTACCTTTCGGAACATCGTGTCGTTCCCTTCTTGTTGTTTCGATGCGGAGGTCGACATAAAGATTTTCGATGGAATTCCAAGATTTCACTCTAAACAAGTCGTTGAGGCCTATGACAAGTGATTCTTAGAAAAAACTCTCTAATGGTCCACTTGTTCAAAATTAGGTTCTCTAGGGCGAGGCATTTGATTCCACAACCGCGAAAAAGTCTAGCTCGATTCTATAGCCAGATTGGAAACTTCTCTTAACCTATCCACCCTAACTTTCTATGTACCTTTCATGTCGTTCCCCTTGTTGTTTTGGTACGGAGGTCGACACAAAGATTTTCGATGGAATTCCAAGATTTCACTCTAAACAAGCGCTACTTTGAGGCCTATGACAAGTGACTCTTAGAAAAACTCTCTAATAGTCCACTTGTTCAAATTTAGGTTCTCTAGGGTAAGGCATTTGATTCCACAACCGTGAAGAAGTCTAGCTCGTTTCTAAAGCCGGATTGAAACTACTACTCTTTGTTTTGAGTTCGCGCTGAAATGAGAGTCAGCAGTCCGTAATGTCACATCCGAAAAACATATATTAACGGTTGGGGAACATAACGTAATTGATCCTGCCATCATCTAACCTATCCACCGTAAATTCCTTGTACCTTTCGTGTCGTTCCCCTTCTTGTTTCGGTACGGAGGTCGACATAAAGATTTTCGATGGAATTCCAAGATTTCACTCTAAATAAATGCTACGTTGAGGCCTATGACAAGTGATTCTTAGAAAAACTCTCTAATGGTCCACTTGTTCAAATTTAGGTTCTCTAGGGCGAGGCATTTGATTCCACAACCGTGAAAAAGTCTAGCTCGATTCTATTGCCAGATTGGAAACTTCTCTTAACCTATCCACCCTAACTTTCTATGTACCTTTCGTGTTGTTCCCCTTCTTGTTTCGGTACAGAGGTCGACACAAAGATTTTTGATGGAATTCCAAGATTTCACTCTAAACAAGTGCTACGTTGAGGCCTATGACAAGTGATTCTTAGAAAAACTCTCTGATGGTCCACTTGTTCAAAATTAGGTTCTCTAGGGCGAGGCATTTGATTCCACAACCGCGAAAAAGTCTAGCTCGATTCTATAGCCACATTGGAAACTTCTCTTAACCTATCCACCCTAACTTTCTATGAACCTTTCATGTCGTTCCCCTTCTTGTTTCGGTACGGAGGTCGACACAAAGATTTTCGATGGAATTCCAAGATTTCACTCTAAACAAGCGCTACTTTGAGGCCTATGACAAGTGACTCTTAGAAAAACTCTCTAATAGTCCACTTGTTCAAATTTAGGTTCTCTAGGGTAGGGCATTTGATTCCACAACCGCGAAGAAGTCTAGCTCGTTTCTAAAGCCGGATTGGAAACTACTCTTTGTTTTGAGTTCGCGCTGAAATGACAGTCAGCAGTCCGTAATGTCACATCCTGAAACATATATTAACAGTTGGGGAACATAACGTAATTGATCCTGCCATCATCAAACCTATCCACCGTAAATTCCTTGTACCTTTCGTGTCGTTCCGCTTCTTGTTTTGGTACGGAGGTCGACACAAAGATTTTCGATGGAATTCCAAGACTTCACTCTAAACAAGCGCTACTTTGAGGCCTATGACAAGTGATTCTTAGAAAAACTCTCTAATGGTCCACTTGTTCAAATTTAGGTTCTCTAGGGTGAGGCATTTGATTCCACAACCGCGAAAAAGTCTAGCTCGATTCTATAGCCAGATTGGAAACTTCTCCTTAACCTATCCACCCTAACCCCTTCTTGTTTCTATGTACCTTTTCGATGGAATTCCAAGATTTCACTCTAAATAAGTGCTACGTTGAGGCCTTGACAAGTTTCTTAGAAAAACTCTCTAATGGTCCACTTGTCCAAATTTAGGTTCTCTAGGGTGAGGCATTTGATTCCACAACCGTGAAAAAGTCTAGCTCGATTCTATAGCATTCTCTTAACCTATCCATTTTTTCCCCTTCTGGAATTCCAAGATTTCACTCTAAACAAGATTTCACTCTAAACAAGTTTGAGGCCTATGACAAGTGATTCTTAGAAAAACTCTCTAATGGTCCACTTGTTCAAAATTAGGTTCTCTAGGGCAAGGCATTTGATTCCACAACCGCGAAAAAGTCTAGCTCGATTCTATAGCCAGATTGGAAACTTCTCTTAACCAATCCACCCTAACTTTCTATGTACCTTTCATGTCGTTCCCCTTCTTGTTTTTTGGTTGGAGGTCAACACAAAGATTTTCGATGGAATTCCAAGATTTCACTCTAAACAAGCGCTACTTTGAGACCTATGACAAGTGACTCTTAGAAAAACTCTCTAATAGTCCACTTGTTCAAATTTAGGTTCTCTAGGGTAAGGCATTTGATTCCACAACCGTGAAGAAGTCTAGCTCGTTTCTAAAGCCGGATTGGAAACTACTCTTTGTTTTGAGTTCGCGCTGAAATGAGAGTCAGCAGTCCGTAATGTCACATCCAGAAACATATATTAACGGTTGGGGAACATAACGTAATTGATCCTGCCATCATCTAACCTATCCACCGTAAATTCCTTGTACCTTTCGTGTCGTTCCCCTTCTTGTTTTTGCATACGGAGGTCGACACAAAAAGATTTTCGATGGAATTCCAAGATTTCACTCTAAACAAATGCTACTTTGAGGCCTATGACAAGTGATTCTTAGAAAAACTCTCTAATGGTCCACTTGTTCAAATTTAGGTTCTCTAGGGCGAGGCATTTGATTCCACAACCGTGAAAAAGTCTAGCTCGATTCTATAGCCAGATTGGAAACTTCTCTTAACCTATCCACCCTAACTTTCTATGTACCTTTCGTGTTGTTCCCCTTCTTGTTTCGGTACAGAGGTCGACACAAAGATTTTCGATGGAATTCCAAGATTTCACTCTAAACAAGTGCTACGTTGAGGCCTATGACAAGTGATTCTTAGAAAAACTCTCTAATGGTCCACTTGTTCAAAATTAGGTTCTCTAGGGCGAGGCATTTGATTCCACAACCGCGAAAAAGTCTAGCTCGATTCTATATCCACATTGGAAACTTCTCTTAACCTATCCACCCTAACTTTCTATGAACCTTTCATGTCGTTCCCCTTCTTGTTTCGGTACGGAGGTCGACACAAAGATTTTCGATGGAATTCCAAGATTTCACTCTAAACAAGCGCTACTTTGAGGCCTATGACAAGTGACTCTTAGAAAAACTCTCTAATAGTCCACTTGTTCAAATTTAGGTTCTCTAGGGTAGGGCATTTGATTCCACAACCGCGCGAAGAAGTCTAGCTCGTTTCTAAAGCCGGATTGGAAACTACTCTTTGTTTTGAGTTCGCCTGAAATGAGAGTCGGCGAAACCGTAATGTCACATCCAGAAACATATATTAACGGTTGGGGAACATAACGTAATTGATCCTGCCATCATCTAACCTATCCACCGTAAATTCCTTGTACCTTTCGTGTCGTTCCGCTTCTTGTTTCGGTACGGAGGTCGACACAAAGATTTTCGATGGAATTCCAAGACTTCACTCTAAACAAGCGCTACTTTGAGGCCTATGACAAGTGATTCTTAGAAAAAATCTCTAATGGTCCACTTGTTCAAATTTAGGTTCTCTAAGGTGAGGCATTTGATTCCACAACCGTGAAAAAGTCTAGCTCGATTCTATAGCCAGATTGGAAACTTCTCTTAACCTATCCACCCTAACTTTCTATGTACCTTTCGTGTCGTTCCCCTTCTTGTTTCGGTACGGAGGTCGACATAAAGATTTTCGATGGAATTCCAAGATTTCACTCTAAACAAGTGCTACGTTGAGGCCTATGACAAGTGATTCTTAGAAAAACTCTCTAATGGTCCACTTGTTCAAATTTAGGTTCTCTAGGGCGAGGCATTTGATTCCACAACCGCGAAAAAGTCTAGCTCGATTCTATAGCCAGATTGGAAACTTCTCTTAACCTATCCACCCTAACTTTCTATATACCTTTCATGTCGTTTCCCTTCTTGTTTTGATGCGGAGGTCGACACAAAAGATTTTCGATGGAATTCCAAGATTTCACTCTAAACAAGCGCTACTTTGAGGCCTATGACAAGTGATTCTTAGAAAAACTCTCTAATAGTCCACTTGTTCAAAATTAGGTTCTCTAGGGTAGGGCATTTGATTCCACAACCGAGGAATTTGATTCCAAAGACAAGTGATTGGAAAACTCTTTGTTTTGAGTTGTTCAAATGAGAGTATAGCCAGATTCACATCCAAACCGTGACATATATTAACAGGTTCTTATACGTAATTGATCCTGCCATCATCTAACCTATCCACCGTAAATTCCTTGTACCTTTCATGTCGCTCCGCTTCTTGTTTCGGCACGGAGGTCGACACAAAATGATTTTCGATGGAATTCCAAAGACTTCACTCTAAACAAGCGCTACTTTGAGGCCTATGACAAGTGATTCTTAGAAAAACTCTCTAATGGTCCACTTGTTCAAATTTAGGTTCTCTAGGGTGAGGCATTTGATTCCACAACCGTGAAAAAGTCTAGCTCGATTCTATAGCCGATTGGAAACTTCTCTTAACCTATCACCCTAACTTTCTATGTACCTTTCGTGTCGTTCCCCTTCTTGTTTTTTGATGAGGAGGTCGACATAAAGATTTTCGATGGAATTCCAAGATTTCACTCTAAACAAGTCGTTGAGGCCTATGACAAGTGATTCTTAGAAAAACTCTCTAATGGTCCACTTGTTCAAAATTAGGTTCTCTAGGGCGAGGCATTTGATTCCACAACCGCGAAAAAGTCTAGCTCGATTCTATAGCCAGATTGGAAACTTCTCTTAACCTATCCACCCTAACTTTCTATGTACCTTTCATGTCGTTCCCCTTCTTGTTTCGGTACGGAGGTCGACACAAAGATTTTCGATGGAATTCCAAGATTTCACTCTAAACAAGCGCTACTTTGAGGCCTATGACAAGTGACTCTTAGAAAAACTCTCTAATAGTCCACTTGTTCAAATTTAGGTTCTCTAGGGTAGGGCATTTGATTCCACAACCGCGAAGAAGTCTAGCTCGTTTCTAAAGCCGGATTGGAAACTACTCTTTGTTTTGAGTTCGCGCTGAAATGAGAGTCAGCAGTCCGTAATGTCACATCCAGAAACATATATTAACGGTTGGGGAACATAACGTAATTGATCCTGCCATCATCTAACCTATCCACCGTAAATTCCTTGTACCTTTCGTGTCGTTCCCCTTCTTGTTTCGGTGCGGAGGTCGACACAAAGATTTTGATGGAATTCCAAGACTTCACTCTAAACAAATGCTACTTTGAGGCCTATGACAAGTGATTCTTAGAAAAACTCTCTAATGGTCCACTTGTTCAAATTTAGGTTCTCTAGGGTGAGGCATTTGATTCCAAAACCGTGAAAAAGTCTAGCTCGATTCTATAGCGGATTGGAAACTTCTCTTAACCTATCCACCCTAACTTTCTATGTACCTTTCGTGTTGTTCCCCTTCTTGTTTTTCGGTACAGGGTCGACACAAAGATTTTTGATGGAATTCCAAGATTTCACTCTAAACAAGTGCTACTTTGAGGCCTATGACAAGTGATTCTTAGAAAAACTCTCTAATGGTCCACTTGTTCAAATTTAGGTTCTCTAGGGCGAGGGCATTTGATTCCACAACCGCGAAAAGTCTTTCTAAAGCGATTGGAAACTATTTGTTTTGAGTTCCACATTGAGAGTTCTCTTAACCTATGTCACATCCTATATTAACGGTTGGGGAACACAACGTAATTGATCCTTTCATCTAACCTATCCCCTTTCTTGTTTCGGTACGGAGGTCGACACAAAAGTTTTTGATGGAATTCCAAGATTTCACTCTAAACAAGCGCTACTTTGAGGCCTATGACAAGTGATTCTTAGAAAAACTCTCTAATGGTCCACTTGTTCAAATTTAGGTTCTCTAGGGTGAGGCATTTGATTCCACAACCGCGAAGAAAAAGTCTAGCTCGATTCTAAAGCCGGATTGGAAACTTCTCTTAACCTATCCACCCTAACTTCCTATGTACCTTCGTGTTGTTCCCCTTCTTGTTTCTTTGCACGGAGGTCGACACAAAAGATTTTCGATGGAATTCCAAGATTTCACTCTAAACAAGCGCTACTTTGAGGCCTATGACAAGTGATTCTTAGAAAAACTCTCTAATGGTCCACTTGTTCAAATTTAGGTTCTCTAGGGTGAGGCATTTGATTCCACAAACCGTGAAAAAGTCTAGCTCGATTCTATAGCCGGATTGGAAACTTCTCTTAACCTATCCACCCTAACTTCCTATGTACCTTTCGTGTCGTTCCCCTTCTTGTTTCGGTGACGGAGGTCGACACAAAAGATTTTCGATGGAATTCCAAGATTTCACTCTAAACAAGCGCCACTTTGAGGCCTATGACAAGTGATTCTTAGAAAAACTCTCTAATGGTCCACTTGTTCAAATTTAGGTTCTCTAGGGGGAGGCATTTGATTCCACAACCGCGAAAAAGTCTAGCTCGATTCTATATCCAGATTGGAAACTTCTCTTAACCTATCCACCCTAACTTTCTATGTACCTTTCGTGTCGTTCCCCTTCTTGTTTCGATGCGGAGGTCGACACAAAAAAGATTTTCGATGGAATTCCAAGATTTCACTCTAAACAAGTGCTACTTTGAGGCCTATGACAAGTGATTCTTAGAAAAACTCTCTAATGGTCCACTTGTTCAAATTTAAGTTCTCTAGGGTGAGGCATTTGATTCCACAACAGCGAAAAAGTCTAGCTCGATTCTATAGCCGGATTGGAAACTTCTCTTAACCTAGTCCACCCTGAACTTTCTATGTCACATTTCGACATATATTAACGTTTGGGGAACCTTCTTCCCGTTTTAACCTATCCACCATAGGTCCTTATACCTTTCGTGTCGATTTTTTCTTGTTTCGGTACGGAGGTCGAATTTTTTTGATGGATTTCATGACTTCTAAAACAAGCGCTACTTTGAGGCCTATGACAAGTGATTCTTAGAAAAACTCTTTAATGGTCCACTTGTTCAAATTTAGGTTCTCTAGGGTGAGGCATTTGATTCCACAACCGTGAAAAAAGTCTAGCTCGATTCTATAGCCGGATTGGAAACTTCTCTTAACCTATCCACCCTAACTTTCCTATGTACCTTTCGTGTCGTTCCCCTTCTTGTTTCGGGTTGGGGAACACACAAAGATTTTCGATGGAATTCCAAGATTTCACTCTAAACAAGCGCTACTTTGAGGCCTATGACAAGTGATTCTTAGAAAAACTCTCTAATAGTCCACTTGTTCAAATTTAGGTTCTCTAGGGTAGGGCATTTGATTCCACAACCGCGAAAGAAGTCTAGCTCGTTTCTAAAGCCGGATTGGAAACTACTCTTTGTTTTGAGTTCGCCCAGCTTTCAAAATGAGAGTCAAGGTCCCGTAATGTCACATCCGTAAACATATATTAACGGTTGGGGAACACAACGTAATTGATCCTGACATCATCTAACCTATCCACCGTAACTTCCTTGTACCTTTCGTGTCGTTCCCCTTCTTGTTTCGGTACGGAGGTCGACACAAAGATTTTTGATGGAATTCCAAGACTTCACTCTAAACAAGCGCTACTTTGAGGCCTATGACAAGTGATTCTTAGAAAAACTCTCCAATGGTCCACTTGTTCAAATTTAGGTTCTCTAACCAGGCATTTGATTCCCAAACCGTGAAAAAGTCTAGCTTTGATTCTAAATAGCCACATTGGAAACTTCTCTTAACCTATCCACCCTAACTTCCTTTGTACCTTTCGTGTCGTTCCCCTTCTTGTTTCGGTACGGAGGTCAACACAACGATTTTCGATGGAATTCCAAGATTTCACTCTAAACAAGCGCTACTTTGAGGCCTATGACAAGTGATTCTTAGAAAAACTCTCTAATGGTCCACTTGTTCAAATTTAGGTTCTCTAGGGTGAGGCATTTGGATTCCAAAACCGTGAAAAAGTCTAGCTCGATTCTATAGACGCGGTTGGAAACTTCTCTTAACCTATCCGCCCTAACTTCCTATGTACCTTTCGTGTCGCTCCCCTTCTTGTTTCGATTACGGAGGTCGACACAAAGATTTTCGATGGAATTCCAAGATTTCACTCTAAACAAGCGCTACTTTGAGGCCTATGACAAGTGATTCTTAGAAAAACTCTCTAATGGTCCACTTGTTCAAATTTAGGTTCTCTAGGGTGAGGCATTTGATTCCACAACCGCAAAAAAGTCTAGCTCGATTCTATATCCAGATTGGAAACTTCTCTTAACCTATCCACCCTAACTTTCTATGTACCTTTCGTGTCGTTCCCCTTCTTGTTTCGGTACGGAGGTCGACACAAAGATTTTCAATGGAATTCCAAGATTTCACTCTAAACAAGCGCTACTTTGAGGCCTATGACAAGTGATTCTTAGAAAAACTCTCTAATAGTCCACTTGTTCAAATTTAAGTTCTCTAGGGTAGGGCATTTGATTCCACAACCGCGAAGTCTAGCTCGTTTCTAAAGCCGGATTGAAACTACTCTTTGTTTTGAGTTCGCTGAAATGAGAGTCATCCGTAATGTCACATCCAGAAACATATATTAACGGTTGGGGAATACAATGTAATTGATCCTGACATCATCTAACCTATCCACCGTAACTTCCTTGTAACTTTCGTATCGTTCCCCTTCTTGTTTCGGTACGGAGGTCGACACAAAGATTTTCGATGGAATTCCAAGACTTCACTCTAAACAAGCGCTACTTTGAGGCCTATGACAAGTGATTCTTAGAAAAACTCTCTAATGGTCCACTTGTTCAAATTTAGGTTCTCTTGGGTGAGGCATTTGATTCCACAACCGCGAAAATGTCTAGCTCGATTCTATAGATGGATTGGAAACTTCTCTTAACCTATCCACACTAATTTTCTATGTACCTTTCGTGTCGTTTCCCCTTCTTGTTTCGGCACGGACGGAGGTCGACACAAAAGATTTTCGATGGAATTCCAAGACTTCACTCTAAACAAGCTACTTTGAGGCCTATGACAAGTGATTCTTAGAAAAACTCTTTAATGGTCCACTTGTTCAAATTTAGGTTCTCTAGGGTGAGGCATTTGATTCCACAACCGCGAAAAAGTCTAGCTCGATTCTATAGATGGATTGGAAACTGCTCTTGACCTATCCACACTAACTTTCTATGTACCTTTCGTGTCGTTCCTCTTCTTGTTTCGGTGCGGTGGTCGACACAACGATTTTCGATGGAATTCCAAGATTTCACTCTAAACAAGCGCTACGTTGAGGCCTATGACAAGTGATTCTTAGAAAAACTCTCTAATGGTCCACTTGTTCAAATTTAGGTTCTCTAGGGTGGGGCATTTGATTCCACAACCGCGAAGAAGTCTAGCTCGTTTCTAAAGCCGGATTGGAAACTACTCTTTGTTTTGAGTTCGCGCTGAAATGAGAGTCAGCAGTCCGTAATGTCACATCCAGAAACATATATTAACGGTTGGGGAACACAACGTAATTGATCCTGACATCATCTAACCTATCCACCGTAACTTCCTTGTACCTTTCGTGTCGTTCCCCTTCTTGTTTCGGTACATAGGTCGACACAAAGATTTTCGATGGAATTCCAAGACTTCACTCTAAACAAGCGCTACTTTGAGGCCTATGACAAGTGATTCTTAGAAAAACTCTCTAATGGTCCACTTGTTCAAATTTAGGTTCTCTAGGGGGAGGCATTTGATTCCACAACCGCGAAAAAGTCTAGCTCGATTCTATAGCCAGATTCAAAACTTCTCTTAACCTATCCACCCTAACTTTCTATGTACCTTTCGTGTCGTCCCCTTCTTGTTTTGATGGAGGTCGACACAAAGATTTTTGATGGAATTCCTAAGATTTCACTCTAAACAACCGCTACTTTGAGGCCTATGACAGTGATTCTTAGAAAAACTCTCTAATGGTCCACTTGTTGAAATTTAGGTTCTCTAGGGTGAGGCATTTGATTCCACAACCGCGGAAAAGTCTTGCTCGATTCTATAGCGGATTGGAAACTTCTCTTTGTTTTGAGTTCGCTATCTGAAATCGCGCCGGCAGTCCCTAATGTCACGTCCGAAACATATATTAACGGTTGGGGCACACAATGTAATTGATCCTACCATCATCTAACCTACTGTTGGTATACCTTATAGCATAAAATATAGAGGTTCTTAAAACGAAAATAAGGGTTTAAAATGAATATCAACATAGTATAGGGGCTTGACTAACGTGATTCCACTAGTTTTGGTGATTTATATATTTTTCAGGGATTAAACAGAAAATGCCCAAGAGTTTGCAAGCCTTACGACATAAAGACATATCCGTGACGTAACCCAACGTGGAACCTACACTAGAACATTCCGTAAGACCCGAGAGCACCGAAGGAAGGTGGAGCCCACCGGGGCGCAGCCGGGCGGCTGCCTGCCGGTGGGGCCCCCTCCGCCTCCCATTCAAGGTCGGTTCACCACCGCCTATGAGGAGCAATCTAGTCCATCCATCGAGGTCGGTTTGATCCAAGGGCTGTTGTGCATCCTCTGGGGCTATATAACAAGACCCCCTGACCCCTGGGTGAAACCCTAATTCATTCGAGTTCATTCGAAGTCATTCTACTCCATACCTTGTCCATCATCAAGACCCCAAGTCAAGATCCTAAGCCCTAGTTCCACCATAATTAGAGCAATAGCTATCTCGATTAGCTCTAGAGGAAGTCAAGTATTGTCTTGGATTCCGGATAGTCAAGAAGTAGCGGGGAGCGAAGCTTCACGTGGCTTCTCTCTTGTATCTCATTTGTAAGTATTTATTAGAATACAATTGCCATGACTTTATTCTATTTAGTGATTATATTCTTAGTTATATGCTTCTATGCTTATTATGATTATATATATAGTTTAGTATGTTTGTCTTTATATTCAAGCATGGAGTCGTATAGCGCCCCCTTAGATGTACACTATGTGGGTGGTCGACAATGTGTAAACGTGGTGTTTATACAACGTTTGCTCGCGACATCACCCTATATTCTCGGATGTGTGGTAGATCGTGGATGTGATACTCCCATTGAGTCCTTTGGAGTCCACCCCCGAATGTAGGGCTAGTTGAGCTTTGTTACTATGGTAGGTTGGTTTTGTTCCTAATCTTCCTTAGTAATATTCACCATGTGTAGATATAATGCTTCCATATGATGATGACTAGATGTATTGCACTAATTGTAGTATGCATTGGCATATAAGTAGGAGTAACTTAGGAATATTCCATCCATCTCACCTATACTATGGTATTTAGCCTTTTATGATACTAACTAGTGGCATATGATGATCTTTGACTTGGATGATGCTATTATTATTATTATTATATTATTATTATTGTCTTTATTATGTGACTTACCTCATTTGAGTTTAGTATGATGCATATGGTTTACTCTACATTACACCACTGCAAGTGAATTATCATTAAATCATCAACCTACCCATAGCCCATCCCTTTCTTTTCGGTAGAATATAAATACGATACCTGGATAGACTCCTGGTGAAGTGCTACAATTGGGTAATTCTATCTGTGCGCTTGTAGATACCAGAATTATATTATCATTGCAAGAGTTTCAAGTGTCATATAAAGAATATCCATTCACGCATTTCTTTAGCGTTGTGAGCTAGGGTGACGCACTAGTTTCAGAGGCAATGCTAGAATGTGTGGTACGGCTTTTGTGCCTATCGTGGTGAGATCAACTCCACCATCGATAATGTTACAAAGTCATACACCATAACTAACTCTGTCTAACTTTATTAACTTTCCGATCTGACTTTTATTGGAATGTGAGATTAACTCCACATCCAAGCTAACTTATTAGATAGATACCATTTATACATTTCTGACGCCGTCCTAAATGTGGATCGCGTTAGAGATGTCAACAAGCATTTCTGGCGCCGTTGCCGGGGAAGAAAGGGTGCTAGCCAAACCTAAACACACATACATGGATAGATTGATATCACTTGCATCATGTAATGAATCGAGGACCCATTATCAACTACTCAAACAGGCTTACCCTTGTTTGTCTACTTGTTTTTGATTTTATGCAGGGTAAAAATATTCATTGGAGTAATCGTCCAAAGAGCAATATTGAAAATCAGAATTATTAATCAGAAGGGCAAGAATTCAAGCTCGAGAACAACATTTACACCTTCTTGATTTGGACGTTGATCAACTTAGGCAAAGCCTATTGCCTATTTTTGAGGCCATGGCGAACAAGACACTTCGTGAATTTTCAGCTCCAACTACGGCCAATGTTCGCACTAGACCGGATGTTGCAATTGGGGATCATGATTTTGAGCTTAAGCCTGGGCTCATTAATATGGTACAAGCTAGCCAGTTCTATGGAAAGGCACATGAGGATGCTAGTGCTCATCTCCAACACTTTTTGGAGATTTGCAGTACTATCATCATTAAAGGAGTACCAAGAGATGCAATCCTACTCCGTCTTTTCCCATTCTCGTTATTGGGAAGGGCGAAGCAGTGGTTCTACGCTACAAAAGATAAAAATACTACCTGGTCACTCTGTTCTACTGCCTTCCTTGCAAAGTTCTTTCCTATAGGCAAGACCAATGCCGTACGGGGGAAGATTGCAAATTTTCAACAGCAACAAGATGAGTCTGTCCCTGAAGCATGGGAACGCTTTCAAGATAATATCTCAGAATGCCCACATCATGGGATGGAAAATTGGTTACTTATGCAGACCTTTTATCATGGGCTCACTACAAGTGCTCGTGAAACAATGGATGCTGCAGCAGGAGGCGCTTTCCTATCACTCACACTTACAAAAGCTACTGAACTTGTGGAAAAAATGGCTTCAAACCAGAGTTGGAATGAGGAGCGACAACCCCGCAAGAGGTCAGGAGGAATGCACCAACTGAAGGAGGTAGACATGTTGTCTGCCAAAATGGATCTAATAATGAAGAAACTTGAGGAGAAAGCTCCTGAGAGGAAAGAAGTCATGCAAATTCTAGACTCCAGCATGACATGTGAAGAATGTGGCAACACTGGCCACTCAGGCAATAACTGCCCAGAGATTGAAGAGGATGTGAACTACATCAACAATAACAACAATTATCGTCCTCAGCAAAATCAAGGTTGGAATCAGCAAAGACCAAACTACCAAGGTAATTATACAGGTAACTATCAAGGTAATTTTAATAATTTTAACCAGCCTTCTTTAAGAGATCTTGTTTTAAATCAAGGAAAAACTATGGAAAACTTGTCTAAGAAGTTAACTACTAATGATAAAATGCTAGAAACAATAAACAATAGAATGGATAGTTTTTCTTCTGCGATTAAAAACCAACATAGTTTCAACAAAATGATAGAATCTCAAATTTCCTAGCTGGCAATTTCTGTTCCACTAACCACATCAGGTAAAACTCCGAGCTAGCCGGAAGAATTAGAATCTGCAAATCTTGTAGACATTTTTAATGCAGGTCACTACTTTACGGAAAAGTTGGAGAGCCACTGGCTGGATGACTCCCTACCACCGAAGAAAGAAGATCCAGGGAGGCCAGTCATCACCATCCAAATTGGACCACACGTATTTGAGAATGCACTATGTGACTTCGGCTCAAGCATCAACATTTTACCTCGGGTAATTTATGAGAAAGTTAATGGTAATCCATTATTATATACAACCATGTGCTTGCAAATTGTAGATCACTACTATATGCTATCCACAAGGCATACTCCAAGATGTCTACGTACAAGTTGGAAAATCATATGTGCCAGCAGATTTCGCAGTAATTGAGACAGGAGGTAGTGAAAAGGCACCAATCATATTGGGTCGACCTTTCTTGAGCACAGCTAGAGCAATCATCTATGCCCAGAGTGCAAAGATATGTTTCAGCATTAAGGGAAGAAAAGAAGTATTTAGCTTCAAGAACAAGAAACTCACCTCTCCTGCTCATCCTCAAACACCATACAGTTGTGAGATGCCACCAGAACCCACATTCAAGAACACCAAGAAGAACAAAAAGAAGAACAAGAAGGCTCAGCCTGTGAAGGTAATGATGATCAACAAGATAGGTTCTGAGAATGACCATCTACTCAAATCTCCAATGCTGAATAAGATGGAAGATCCAGGCATCCCAACTATATCATGCACTATAAACTGTTTGACCTTCAATAACACATATTGTGATACAGGATCCGGCATCAACATCATGGCCAAGGTAACATATCAATTATTATTTGATAAAATGCCCTTGTACCCAACATATGTGCAGCTGCAGATGGCAGACCAATCATGCCGATTTCCCGAAGGAATTGCGAAAGATGTGCCCGTGAAAATTAATGATCATTATGTCCTCACTGACTTTTTAGTCATGGACATGGGTAAAGAGTTGGACCCACCACTAGTGTTGGGAAGACCATTCCTCAACACTACACGCGCCATCATCTACATAAGAACAGGAGAAATTCACTTCCAATTCCCTACAGAAAAGGTACGAGTATATTTCAACAGTTATACTAACTATGAAAAGAAGAACAGGTCAGCACGTAGACGCCCTCAAAAGAAGAAACAATTGAAGATTCAAGAAGAAGAAGAGGTAGAAGGACCTAGAGAAGAAAAGTCGTCCACCTCAACAAGCGAAGATTGTAAAATCTCGGAAATCAAGGTGGAAGACAAAAGAAATAATGAACCCAAGACAAAAGATATGCAGGTCACTAGAACCTCCCGAAATAAGAAGTGGATAAAGAAAAAGACAACTCCCAAAGACATCATCGGGAGAAACATCGATCAAATCATCGAGCCATCAATTGTAACTACTGACATACCTTGGGAGTAATAAGTGAAACAAGAAAGTCTTGTTCGGAGGACTTTAATCCCCGAACCTTCGCCAAAAGGTAAATTGGTAAGTTATCCATATTTAATTCCCAGCATTGCATATTTACTTCTACCAGTTGCATAACATATTTCCCTTTTCAAATTGCATCGAAAAAGATAATAAAAATGTTTAGTGCTTTGCATGTTTAAAAAGCTAAAAGCCCCATGTGAGTAAATCTAAGGCTTAACACCTTCAGAGATACTTGCTGTGGTGGCATAAAAATAAAATAAAAAAATGCATTCATAAGTTCTTTATCTTCTTTTGCATACAAAACAAGAAAACCCAAAAATACTTTTGTCGCTAAAAGATCCCAAAGCGACGAAGCAATATGGCTAAACTCTAACACCTAATCAAGTTCCACTAGCTTTGTTGTCTATTCGAGTTTAGCAAGATTTCAAAGGAGAAGAGACATGATGAGCCCTACAAACACCAACCCGAACGTGGTGGAATACATCGCCCATCGTGGCTGTCACCACCGGGGCTACCACAAACAACTGGGGTTGGGTGCACCAAAACCTTTTAGTCTAGACACCATGTCTACACTATCAATTACTACTCTAATTATGTCTATAACTAGAGCACTGATGCGAGCGAAGATCCCATGTAATGGCATAACAACTATACTAACCAATTATATGAAAGACATGAAAGTAATGGAGAAGATAAATATATAAATCATAATATCTTACAAAGGAAGGATACAAGACATACCAAACTCAGATTTCTCCAGAACCTGAGCATAGCTCCGCTCCCTAACTCCCTAGTTGCTAATCTACTACATTGGAGAGTCTAGCCCTAATTCTCTAATGGAGAGGTTGTCCTCACATTGGGACACCCCCAATGACCAACAGTCGAGATAATGAATGGAATGAATTAGGGTTTCACCCTCGGGCGAGGGGGTCTTGTTATATAGGGGGTCTCCGTGCCTCCCTCCTAGTTCCGTAGGCAATGTGGTACTAATCCTTCCACCATGTATTATGCTAATGCACATAGGCTTAGATGGGCCGAATTCAAGTCCGGGCCTTCTAGAGTCTTCCATTGGATGCACCATAGCCCTTGGATCCAACCGACCTTGGGGAACGGCGCGTGGATCTAATCTCCATGGCGGTAGTGAACCGACCTATCAAGATGGTCAATGACGTGGGACTGGGGGCGGCCGCCCGATGGTGGGTCGGGCCGCCCTGCTCTATGCCGAGTGGGTCCCACCTTCCAGCCCCCGCTCTTCCGGTGTCTTCTAGAATGTTCTTGCGTGGGTTTCAAGTTGGATTCCTTCACTATAAGTCTTTTATGTCGTAGGGCTTGCAAACTCTTGGGCATTTTCTTGTTTAATCCCCCGAAAATATATAAATCACCAAAACACGTGGAATTATGTCAAGAAAGCCCCTATACTATGTTGATATTCATTTTAAGCCCTTATTTCAGCTTTAAAAGCCTATTATTTTATATGCTATAACAGTGTCAACACCGACACCATTGTCACCATCTACCTCAATCTCCACATCATCAACCCGACATTCCAATCTAGCTTGGGGAGAGCACCCCTAGTTACCCCGATAAGTATCTTTACTACTATTATTATTAGCTAGATATTTGGTTTGCTTACTTTGCTTTAGTTTGCTTAGAGTGAGTCTATATAATCTTTAAAAGAGTCTTTCCTATAGTATGAATAAATGATCAAGAGAGAGTGTACACCTTTATGCTTTTGCTCAACTAAAATATAGGAGATGATGAATAGTTGCTCTGTCGTAATGTCTTTCAAGTACCTAGCTTTCAAGCTTAATTTCTCTCGAAGCTTAAATGTAAAATCGCTTTGACTTGAGGTTTACCCTAAACCTGAAATGCGGGATAGCAAATGCTTACTCTAGAGTCTAGGTAATTGACGGATATGATATATGAAAGTTTTGAGTCACTATTTCTCTTGCTCCTAGTGACACTAGATTTCTGAGATTTATCTTTTGAAAAAATTTATAAAATTATACATGATAAGTTCCGTATGACGCAGTGTTGAAACTCCTACCCAAGCCATACATACATACTCCAATGCATTAAGAAAACCCTTCTATATATATAGGTCGCTTGTTTTGCATTGAGTTCGCTCAACCTTTGTCGAATTTCTTAGAAACTTGTCATGCCGATGTACACTCCATCCACTCATCCACCCATATATTCCATTCCATTAGACTCTACTTATATATATATATGCTGCTTCTATCTTGAAGTACGCATTCACTATACACACCCACTTATATATCCGCCTAAATATGTTCCACTTATCCTGGGAGAAGAGCAATCAAAATATTCCATTCCAATCAACAATCTTATAAAAGCTCTAATCTATCTCCAAAGAGGTTTATTGCAAAAAGAGACTTGGGCTGTTATTCTAAAAAAAAAAAAGGAGATGAAAAATGGACAAGTGTCCTACGGGCGAGTAGAGCCTACCTCCCAAAAAAAGAAAAGAAGAATAAAGGAGAGTTAAAAATGGACAAGGTCCTAAAAAACAATGGGTACTTAGATGCCCGCCATTAAAGAAAAATAAAGAAATACAACCTGGTTCTCTCAAATGTTTTCAAGTTTCAAAAGAGATGAATTTTCAAGAGCTAGAAAAGAATTAGACTTTTTCTCATCACATCCATTCCATTCATACCTACCATCATATTCATTTCATTTCATCATGCACATGCATCGTGTGACTTGTGACTTTGATCCGTTGTTTGAACTTACAATATATGCTTAGCAAGTAAATTTAGTTTTCTCCCCCACCTATGAGCCTGCATATAAGTTTTAGATATAGGGTGAGAGAGAAGAAGGCATAGTGTCCTACCGCCTTAGTCCAAAAAATACCACATACTATGAGAGAAAGGCAAAATAACCTTATTGCCTTAGTAAGGATCCACCAAGCACCACACATATGAGAGACTTGAAAGGGTCATACTGAAGGAACTTTGAGTTTTATTTCAAAATTAGCAAAAACTCCGAATGATGGTTGAACAAAGAGTTTGAGACCTAGTGCTTAACTTGATTGTTCTATCTTTCAATTGCCCAAGATCACAAGAAAAAGCTACAAGCTCCATGATTAAAGGTAATATGGGTAAGTTAAAGGTTGAAATAGTTTATTCTTATCCGGAGATGAAATTTGTTGTTTGAAAGCATGTGTACTTACGAGGTGTGTGAAAGCTATGCAAGAACTCCCGATCCAACATAGTCTTGCTAGGGACTAGAAAGAGGTGTTTTGGGGAGCTTGTTGGTATACCTTATAGCATAAAAATATAGAGGTTTTTAAAATGAAAATAAGGGCTTAAAATGAATATCAACATAGTATTGGGGCTTGACTAACGGGATTCCACTAGTTTTGGTGATTTATATATTTTTCGTGGATTAAAAAAAATGCCCAAGAGTTTGCAAGCCTTACGACATAAAGACATATCCGTGACGTAACCCAACGTGAACCTACACTAGAACATTCCGGAAGAGACCGAGAGCACCTAAGGAAGGTGGGGCCCACTGGCAGAGCCGGGCGGTCACCTTAGGCTCCGGCGGCGGTCGCCCGGTGGGGCCCCCGTCGGCCTCCCCCATTCAAGGTCGGGCTCACCACCGCCTATGAGGAGCAATCTAATCCATCAAGGTCCATCCAAGGGGCCTGCATCCTCTCGGGGCTATATAACAAGACCCTCGACCCCTGGATGAAACCCTAATTCATTTGAGTTCATTCAAGTCATTCTACTCCATACCTAGTCCATCATCAAGACCCCAAGTCAAGATCCTAAGCCCCATAGTTCCACCATAATTAGAGCAATAGCTATCTAGGTTAGCTCTAGAGGAAGTCAAGTATTGTCTTGGATTCGGATAGTCAAGAAGTAGCGGGAGCTAAGCTTCACGTGGCTTCTCTCTTGTATCTCATTTGTAAGTATTTATTAGAATACAATTGCTATGACTTTATTCTATTTAATGATTATATTCTTAGTTATATGCTTCTATGCTTATTATGATTATATATTTAGTTTAGTATGTTTGTCTTTATATTCAAGCATGGAGTCGTATAGCGCCCCTTTAGATGTACACTATGTGGGTGGTGGAGCAATGTGTAAACGTGGTGTTTATACAACGTTTGCTGCGACATCACCCTATACTGCAGGAAGTGTGGTAGATGGTGGGATGTGATACTCCCATTGAGTCCTTTGGAGTCCACCCCGAATGTAGGCTAGTTGAGCTTTGTTACTATGGTAGGTTGGTTTGTTCCTAATCTTCCTTAGTAATATTCACCATGTGTAGATATATTGCTTCCATACGATGATGACTAGATGTATTGCACTAATTGTAGCATGCATATGCATCGATTATAAGTAGGAGTAACTTTAGGAATATTCCATCCATCTCACCTATACTATGGTATTTTTAGCCTTTTATGATACTAGCTAGTGGTATGATGATCTTGACTTTGATCCTTTATTATTATTATTATTATTATTATTATTATTATTATTATTATTATTATTATTATTATTATTATTATTATTATTATTATTATTATTATTTATTATTATTATTATTATTATTATTATTATTATTATTATTATTATTATTATTATTATTATTATTATTATTATTATTATTATTATTATTATTATTATTATTATTATTATTATTATTATTATTATTATTATTATTAGCTATTATTATTATTATTATTATTATTATTATTATTATTATTATTATTATTATTATTATTATTATTATTATTATTATTATTATTATTATTATTATTATTATTATTATTATTATTATTATTATTATTATTATTTTTTTTTTTTTTTTTTTTTTTATTATGTGACTTACCCTCGTTTGAGTTTAGTATGATGCATATGGTTTACACACCACCGCAAGTGAATCATCATTAAATCATCGTAACCTACCCATAGCCCATCCCTTTCTTTTACCGGTAGAATATAAATACGATACTGGATAGACTCTAGTGAAGTGCTACAATTGGGTAATTCTATCTGTGGGCGCTTGCGTATACCAAAATTATATTATCATTGCAAGAGTTTCCAAGTGTCATATAAAGAATATCCGTTCACGCATTTCTTTTTAGCGTTGTGAGCTGGGGTGACGACTAGTTTCGTAGGCAATGCTAGAATGTGTGGTATAGCTTTTTGTGCCTATCGTGGTGAGATCAACTCCACCATCGATAATGTTACAAAGTCATACACCATAACTAACTCCGCCTAACTTTATTAACTCCGTCCCGACTTTTATTGGAATGTGAGATTAACTCCACATCCAAGCTAACTTATTAGAAAGATACCATTTATACATTTCGCGCCGTCCTAGAAATGTGGATCAAGTTAGAGAAGCTCAACAGTCCACTTGTTCAAATTTAGGTTCTCTAGGTGAGGCATTTGATTCCACAACCGCGAAAAAGTCTAGCTCGATTCTACAGCCGGATTGGAAACTTCTCTTAACCTATCAACCTAACTTTCTATGTACCTGTCGTGTCGTTCCCTTCTTGTTTCAGTGCAGAAGGTCGACACAAAAGATTTTCAATGGAATTCCAAGATTCCACTCTAAACAAGTGCTATGTTGAAGCCTATGATAAGTGATTCTTAGAAAAACTCTCTAATGGTCCACTTGTTCAAATTTAGGTTCTCTAGGGCGAGGCATTTGATTCACAACCGCAAAAAAGTCTAGCTTCGATTCTATAGCCAGATTGGAAACTTCTCTTAACCTATCCACCCTAACTTTCTATGTACCTTTCGTGTCGTTCCCCTTCTTGTTTCGGTACGGAGGTCGACACAAAGATTACTTCGATGGAATTCCAGAATTTCCTCTAAACAAGTGCTCGTTGAGGCCTATGAAACCAATTATTCTTAGAAAAAAACTCTCTAATGGTCCACTTGTTCAAATTTAGATTCTCTAGCGTGGG
>JADLZK010002143.1:0-83703 GCA_015847255.1 Hyparrhenia diplandra | reverse complement strand
AACAAATAGTGCACAAACATTTAGAACGAGATGAATATAGGTACGTAGGAGGCATGAGATTTTTTTTTTTAAAACGAATCGGGCAGGGAGAGTTGTCCATTATGTTGTCACCGGGGTGGGTCGATGGGTCGCCTCCTCCCCTCACGACACGGGCGACCCAGGCGACACGGGCGACATGGGAGTTTGCGTGCATCGCAGGCCATGGTGGAGAGGTTGGCACGCCTCGGCACACATCGGGAGAGGGTAGGTGGAGGTCGCCCACCGTCTCACGGCTCAAGGGGCGGTGGGGAATTTCGCAAGGAGGAAGGGGAACCCACAACTCCGCGCGTCGTGACTCCCCCCGGAAGTCACTGACGCCCGGGGCCATGGCACAAGGGGTTGGTGGGGATCGAGGGAAAGCTCCTTCTGAGCCGGGCGGATCGACATACCCCTGCTCCTGCAATCTGAGATTGAGCAAATGGAAACTTTCCCCTGTTTTGGTGGCGGCGGAACCCTAGCATCTCCTCCGAGATCGCTCCGCCCTAGCATCTCCCTCCGAGATCGCTCCCGATTCCGGAGAGACGGAGAGGTTTCAGCGACAGAGCACCGCAAGATCAGACTTCCTCACGAGGTATGTGATCACCCCGACGCTGACCTAAGTCTTGGCGTTTAGAACATCTGTGGTCTCAGTAGCTTAGATGTTGGATCGGCTAACATAGTGCTAATCCAAAATACTAAATCTGTTACATCTGCTGCGAAGGATAAATCTCCCCTTGGTGGAGTGCGAAAATCTGGTTGGTCGACTTTGGGGGGTGATACCGATCCTTTGTGCAGGTAGTTAAGGCTCCTTTGCGGCCTTCAAAAACCATGAACAGGAGGCCTTATGATGCTGGGCGTCAGACGAGATTTGAGGGCAACCATGGCACCGGTCAAGGCAATGACTGGTATGGTCAGGGGAATAGGGGTAGGGCTCCAAGAGCAGGATGGGATAGAGGAGGCAGGTTTCCTGCTAGAGGCCGAGGAGCTGGGGAAAGAGAAAGGGTCAACCCCACAAACCAAAATGATCAAGGGATTCGTAATGGTCCCGAAGAGACAATACAAATCAGCAAGTGTTTGATCACAATGAAGTAGAGGCATCTGTCAACAATGCACCAAATCCTGCTGGTAATCAGATTGCTGGGGGACAAAATGTGGGGAATCAAAACAGTAATCAAGGCCAAACTGACAGACCTATGTTCTGTCAAAAGTGTGGAAGAGCTGGGCACAACTCAAATGATTGTCAAAATCCAGTTATCTGTACTAGATGCCAGGGAGAAGGTCATGTGGCTAGGGTGTGTTCTTCAAAAATGCCCTGGGAATACAATGCCCCATTCTTTGGGTTGACTACTTATGGGCAAGGCTTTCATGCCATTGAGAGCTCCCATGCTGATGATGGAATCAGGGACATGTCTTCAGTAGCACTCATAACAAGAATGACAGAGTGGTATCCGCTAGACAAATTGAATCTGAATTTGCCCCCGAAAGCGTGAAAGCAATCCTTATGGAGGTGGTATGCAAAAAAGCTTGAGGAAGAAAAAATACCAGCTGAGATTCCCAAATGTGCAAGCACTAGAAGATGTTTGTCACTTCATTGAAATGAGAATGAGGACAATGCCAGAAGCAGTGATTAAAGTGGAGAAGTGGAATCCCGCAAGTGGATCTAAAGGCCAGCTTGATTCAGCTTTTGGTTCAGATATCCAATATACCTTATGAAAAGAGATCATATGCTAATGTGTGCATGGTGGCATCCAAAGTAGGGCTGCCATTGGAAGTGGACAAGGAGAATATGTGAGAGTTAAGATTGGATGCAGGGACATCACCAAGGTACCTGCATCTGTGGATGGACTCTTGGATTTCCTGTGGTATGACTTCTTTTTTCAAAGAGAAGTAATCCAGAAGGGCAAGTTAATCCAAATGGTAATCAATGGATCAGAAATGGGAGGGATAACAATAGGGATGATGGTCCACCATCTCCAAAAAAGCAAAAGACAGTGCAAGTACAAAGCCTGAATCAGTTTGCTGCTGGCCCTAGCAACTTTAATAGTGCAAGTGGCAAAGGAAATCAAGTGGGTGGTCAACAGAGGCAGATTATCAATCAGCAGTTAGATAATCCCGAACAAAGTCCTAATATTCTAGAGCAGTTGAATGACAAAGCTGGTAAGGAAGCTACCGATCGAGGCAAGAGAAGGCAAAGGAAACTCAAACTTCATCTCGGTAATGTCGAATCTAGCAAATGCTTTATCAAGGAAATGTGTATATGGGTGAATTGGTGTGTCCAATCACTGGCAAGTTGCGCTTTGGGGATTTCGAGCACATTCAGATCAACAAAGTCACTGTTTTTTGACATGGGAGGTAACTCCAAGATGATCATCGATGAATATGGCTCAAATCTAAAAACAAAGCAAACATGATTCTCTGTTGGACAAAGTGGAAACTAAAAAAGCTATTTCAGAGGCAAGTAAGGAGTCTTTCTTCCAAATTGAGGATATCATAGGCTGTAAAGGGAGTAAGAAACAACCGGAAACCATAGTGAAGAAGAGGAAATACATCAAGCAAGGGCTATCTCGATTAGTCCAATAAAGGACAGTCAGGAACCACTAGAAACTGGGATGTCTAGTCAAGAGGAGTTGACCAGGGAGAGTGTTTTGTCACAATCACCCAAGATGAGAAAGGAGGAGGATGTTGGTTTTACCTCTGAGACAGAAACTAGCAGGGGTGAGGCTGATAAGAAGAATCTATCCAAGGAGCAGAATATAATGACAGAGAAGAAGTTGACTGAGGAGGCTTTCATCACATTTGATGAAGCTATGCCAAACACATGGGAGGAAAAAGAGAAAGTTGCAGCAGATGAACCGGAAGATAATCAACTGGAGGAACAAAATGGGTGGTACAAGTGGCAAGACATAAGACAGAGCAAAAGAATTAAAGCTTCTGGTGTATCCCAAGTCAAGGTGACTGAACAAGCTAAAAAAGAAGGTGTCTAGTGATAAGGATAGCAAAGGTACTAAATCCCCATCACGTAATTCCTTTGCAATTCTATCTAACTCTCATGTTATTCATTTAGCTACTAAAATGGGTATTGAGAGTGACTCTTTAATTTTTTTTTTTCTAAAATTGATCTTTTAAAAGATCCGGAAAATGCTAGAATGAAACTTAGTGAACCAGTTCTTAATGATAAAGGAAATGAAGAAGAAGGTGAAGAAAGTAATACTGAGAGGAACACAATGTGTTAGATTGGGATTACGATGATTCTATGGAAGAATCCTATATCAAAACACCAACTGTTAACAAAAGTAAATCTGTGAAAGAAAAAAAGGAAAAAACCATGGCTCCTAAAGAGCCCTTGGTAGAGAATTATAAACATGATGATGAGGATGAGCCCAAGGTTAGCCCCGAGCCAATCCTAGGAAGAAGAAAAAAAAAAAAAAGAAACCATCCAAATGATAGGTATTATTTGGAACTGCAGAGGGGTGGCTAAGAAGGGCCTAAGTACTTTTATCAAGGAGCTAATATGGGATCACAAGACTGACTTCATGGGCTTACAAGAAACCATGAAACAGTCCAACAGTGACAAATTTTTCAGGAAAATAGATAATGCTAATGATTTCAATTGGATTTGGACAACCTCCAATGGAAAATCAGGAGGGATGTTGAGTGGGATTAGGAAGGATAGGTTTGACATTGAAGATTATGAGTGTGGGGAATACATGATTATTGCAAATGTTTTTTGATAAAAGCTAAAGAAAAAAACGGTCCCTAGGAAATGTGTATGGGCCACTCATGATGATATGAAAGACAAGTTCCTAGCTGAACTGTCCAGACTATGCTTCAAAGCTAAATATCCTACCTTGTTAGGGGGGAATTTCAATATCATGAGATTCAGCTCTGATAAAAATAAAGTCTTCATAGAAAATAATTTTTTCTAATGTGTTTAATCTCATCATTAACTCCTATGGGTTAAGAGAGCTTCCATTAGTTGGAGGAAAATACACTTGGTCTAATAATAGGAGTAATCCCACTCTTGAGAAACTAGACAGAATTTTAATATCCAATTCTTGGGAGAGTGAATTCCCATTATGCAATGTAAGGAAGATTCCTAGATATATGTCCGATCACAATCCTCTGATTGTGAGAACCGATCTTGAACAAAACTTTGGGTCAAAGCCTTTTTGCTTTGAAACATCTTGGCTTCAACAACCTGACTTTAGCAAGAAAGTAAGAGAAATCTGGGAGAAAGAGGTTAAAGGCAAAACAGAGATTGATAGATGGTGCATAAAAATGGATAGTGTCAAAAAATTCCTTAAAGGCTGGGGGCAGAGTTTAAGAGGACATACTAGAAAATATAAGAACATCCCGAAAGGAGAACTAGAGATAATGGAAAGAAAAGAAGAGGAGGAGGTCTTGAGTCAAGAGGACTGTCAATTCGTATACCACGGTCACAAGAATCGACTGGCTAATGTGTGCAACGATGGCCTAGCTCAAGAACAATAACACGGGGGTTTATACTTGGTTCGGGGCTGTCGAAAGCACCCTAGTCCGGTGTGTGGCACTATCGAGCTCAAACCGCCTCGTACGGGGCGAATACAAGCTGCGAGAGGGGGAGGTGAGCTCCCAAGTCTCTATGTGACGAGTGGAATCGAACGGTGTGTGTGTGTGTTTCGAGTGTGCAGAGAGCTTGCCTCCTCCCGGTGGCTGAGCCCTCCCTTTATAGTTGGCGGTTGGGGGGAGCTCACGGGTCACCGGCGGAGGACCTAGAAATAGAAGGGATACAAGTCTTGGGGGTGAAGAGGGAAAGTTCCTTCGCGATGTCGGCACGCCGGGCCGCCCGACGTCGGCGCTGCTGCTAAATGCGCCCCTACTTTCCCCGGCACGCCACGGCCGGCCGTCGCGTGTAGTAGAGGTGGCTCCGTATCCCGATACGAATACATACGGATGACGAGCTCGAGCTCGTTGGTCGGGCGCAGGGGAAACAATGAGCTCGGCCCGCTGCCGCCGCCAGACTTCCTCGCCCTTACATCGGTCCGCCGCACGCCCGGTGTCTGCGGCCGAGGTCGGGGAGGGGCGCCGCCGCCTTAAATGCTCGTGACTTGATGTCGCAGCAGGAAACGCGTGGCTAGGAGAGCTCGACGGAGAGCTCGACATCGTCTGCCGAGGTCATTCTTGTCGTGTTGTGGTTGTCCCTTGCGCTTTGGCGCCACCGGGCGTGGTTCCGACAACCCCACGCCGCCGCGATGCCGCCGATCTTGCACGGCGGTGAGATCTCGGTCGTAGGTTGCGGACGACGCCGCATAGCCGCAATTCGAAGTTGTTATCATTGCGGCCGTGATTCTCCGACGCCCTTGGATTGGCGCCGGGGAGCTCATTCGAGACGAAAAGAGCTCGTCGCCCCCGGAGCTCGCTATACCTCCGCGTTCCTTTGGGACCCTGCTCGAGGCGGAAGTTTTCTCGGGACGGCTCGAAGCTCATCCCCGGCCTTTATGCCCCGCGAGCTCGCCGATACGGAGACGCCTCGCCGGTCTCGGCTTTTTATCGTGGGTAATCGCCCCATTGCTAACGAAAGCACGCCCTCCTTCTAACACTTCGTTAGGGGACGGATCGGGATGATTGACTTAGTTCGGAATATCTCGTGTCCCACAAGAGCCCCGGAGCCGGAGGGGAGCGACCTCAGGCGCTGCCTCGTGTCGCCGCTATCAGGTTAGGGACCAGATCTCCTCGCTTGGGGTGCACGCGAGCGCACCCGCTGGGTGTAGCCCCCCGAGGCTGCGGGGGACGCATAACCTGGAGGCTTGTTATGACGAACGCCGCGCCGTTTTGCGCTTTTTTAGGTTCCCTTAGGAAGGGCGGCGAGCTTGAACCCGACTTTACCGCATAGGCCGAAGTCAAGCGCTCTTGTGAGCTTTAAAGCGGATTGGCTTGAGTGAGGTCCGAGCTCGCGTTCGGGACGAGCTCGTTCGTCGGGCCAGCTTGTGGGCCAACCTCATATTCCAGGGACCCGTCCTCTATAGTCACCGAGGTCCCATGGGATCCTCGGCGCTCATGCCTCCTCGCCGTGGAGGATGACCGTGAGGCCGTTCGCATCGCCGGGCGACTCAAGTGCGACTTGGATGGAGCCCCCGAGTCCTCGAGGACGTTGGGGCGCGGGCCGCCGGCGCCTCTCCTCCATTACGCTCCTTGCTCGGGGTGTCTCCTGGCGGCTGTCGAGCTCACGGGAGCCAGCCTTCGAACCTGGAGCTCGGTTTCGTCGTGAGCTCGTTGTTATGATGAGCACATCGGATATGACCGTTGGCGATGAGCTTGCCGGACTTTTCGCCGCTGCAGAAAAAGAGCCATTGGGAAAAAAGTTACCGTTAGGACGACCGCTATCGCCCCGCGCTGCGCCGCCTTCCGTTTCGCCACGTGGCGGCGCTGCGGGGGTGCGGATAGGTTCAGGTGGAAGTGGTGGGCCCTTCTCGTCCATTTTCCTCGGAGGATCCGTTTCGAGCTCATCTTATAAATTAGAGGCGAGGATCCGGGTTACCCTTCACTTCCCTTTCACCGCCTCGAGTCCGTTATTGCCTTTTCTCGCCCTAGATCTGCGCGCCTCGCTGGCCACAAGAGAGAGAGAGAGAGAGAGAAAGCTTCCGGTTCCCGTCGCCGTCGGATCGAGGAGGAGTCATGGGCCGTGGCTCGATCGAGTTAGCGAGGGACATCTTTGCTGGAGCGCGTGGCGATCGGTGGCCTTCCGCTACCGACCGAAGGCGCGGGAGTGGATCGTTCCATCACCGGCCTTACGCTCCCGACCCTCCGGGAAGCCCGTCTCGCCGCCTCCTTCCACGATGAGGGGCTGGGCGTCCGTCCGACTTCTTCCGATCGTTTTCGCGTCTTGGCGCCAGCCCAACACACTGAACCCCAACGGGATCCTCCACATCTCGGCCTTCACCGTCACGTGCGGGGATGGTCGATCAAGCCGGATCGGGAGCTATTCAAGCACTTCTTCCCATGCGAAGGTCACGCACACACTCCTGGCGGCTTGAAGGAGCCGTTCCCATAGGCCGCATCGTGCCGCCTCGCCTCGGCGTGAAGGAGAAGTACCCCACCATCGCCTCCCCGCCGTCGAATACCGGGTGGAGAGACGAGTGGTTTTACTTGAAGAACGACGCAGAGCATCCCCTTCCAAGGTTCACCGACGGGGTCTTCCTCGACCGACAACTGCGGAGGGAGCTCCCCACGCCAATTTGCCGCATCAGGTCAAGGAGGTCGCTCGAAGGTGGAGCTCCTCAAGCGCCAAGCTCACGGGAGCCCCTCCTCTACGCCAGGCTCTGGGCACGGAGTCGCCCCTTGAGGCGAGAGTTCTTCGATTCCGGGAGATGGTCGAGGAGAAGAAGCCCTTCGAGGGCACGGTGATCGCCACCCCGCCGCCGACGGCGGGAGTACATCGCTCGCAGGGGGACCGGAAGCCTTTCAAGATCCCGCACCCCAACGACATTCCCATGGCGTTGCCCCGACGCGAACGCCGGAGGCCGGTAAGTTCTTCTCCTTGTTCGTCTAATGATTGAGTTAACTTCATCGTGGTTGCGAAGAATCGATCTTCTTGGATTTCGCAGATCGGATCGGTGTACCTCGAGCCCCACCTTCCGCCGGCGAGGCCTGGTCGCTTCCGGTGCCCCGCCAGCGCCGCCAGCCTGCCGCCGCTGGATTGACACCGGCCGCCGATGCCGAGTCATCGGAGGAGAGCGAAGCCGCAGAGATCGACGACGCACCGCCGCAGGCTCAAGAGCTCGTGGGTCCTAGTGTCGGTGAGGAGCGTGCAACGCCGCCGCCTTGGGTGGCCCCGACGACCTCGGCCCGGTTCGCACACGCTGCCAGCCGGCCTCCTTCCGGGCGGCGCCAAAGGGAAGAGGGCGCCGACGAGCACCGCGGGCGGAGGAAAAGAAGGTGAAGCAGACGCGTGGGCCATCGGGTAAGTGCTTGAGCCTGTTGCCTCTTTTGAGTGTGCGGCGCGCCGCCGAGCTCTTTCTTCGACCGTGCTTGACTTCGACTTTCATTTTGTTGCTGGAGAGGCGAGGGTGCAGCCCTTTGGGGCCTCCGTCCTCAGCGGCTCGGGTGGCCGGCACGGTGTCGAGCTCGGCTGATCCCCTCCCATCGTGCTTCTCGGGGTCATCGCCCCCCAAGCCCCGGGGGGAGAGCGAGCCTGGGTTCGCGGGGGCACCGCCGTGCCGCTTCGAGTTCCATCCCGGTGGCTCGAGCGATGGCGTCCTTGGTGCGCTCCTGCCGCGCTGGAGGACCGTGCCCCGCCTCACCGGCGCGGCCGCAGCAGCGGAGACGAGAAGTGTCGACCTCGCTCTCGAGAGAGGGTGGAGGAGCGCGAGGGCGTGCCTCGAACCCGGACGCCGCCCCGCTCGCCCGAGAGACCAGACCGAGTGATCGTGCGGCGCGGATCGCCCTGGCGAGGGCGAGTCCTCGCCGACCGTGAGGGCGTGAAGAAGCGCCTTGAAGATACAAGACGGCGACGCTGTCGTTGACGACAGCCCGGGCCGTGGAGACCCTTGAGGCGTGACGAGCGCCGAAGATACGAACGCGCTGATAAATCGGCTAGCGGATGGCGCCCGGAGACTAAGGTGCTCACGGAGGGTCCCCGGGGAGGCCCGCCCGGGATCTCGTCGCCGCGGTGGGCATCACGCAGCCCGCCGCCATCGGCGAGGGCGGGGGCGAGGTCGCCACCGGCGCGTGGGTGACCGCCGGACGCCGCGCCCGACGGACCCGCCGGACGTCGCCGGCCCGGGACGCCGAGAGCTTCGTTGGAAGCCGGGGCTGCAAGCCGGGTCGCGGCGTCATTCTCGATTATTGGGTCGGCGGGGACGGCGCCGCCGCCCGGCCGCGGAGGTGCCACCGCTCCGCGGAGAGGGGCGACACCTCCACCACATCATCGGGTAAGAACTCATCATCTGAACCCGCCCTTTGTCCAATCTTGAATTCCCCGGTGTTAACCCGTTTTTCCGCAGGGGACTGGAGGGACGCGGTTGTGGGCTTCAACCGCGTGGGTGGAGGCCGGACCGAGATCGAGGGCCTTCGGGCGGCCGGGCGTAGCCCGGGTCCTCAAGCGAAAGGGGCTTGGCCAAGTGTTCGGCCGACCGCGAAGCCGGCGGCGTCGACGACGTTGCGGAGCACATCCGCGAGGTCCGCGAAAGCACGCCACCGCCGAGGCTCGGAGGAGGTCGCCGACGGTCCGCCAGCGAAGCGGCGCGCGGTGAAGCGTGAGGAGGAGCTTGTTGCTCGGAGCCGCAAATCCAGCACGAAGCTCATGCGTAAGAGCTCGACGACCTCCGCCGAGCTTTGGAAGACAAGGAACTCGAACGCTCAGCGCTTGAGCGTCGGGCCCCGACGCTGGAGAGGGAGCGTGATGCCAAGGGGAAGGCACTCCAGACCGAGAGGCCGAAGTTGGAAGGTGAGTGACCCCCTCGTTGACACCTGTTATCCTATACTTTTATATGTCAACAAGAGATGAAATAAGGACATAAATTGAATATATACTAAGTTTAGAGGTTTATACTAATGAATTCCATGAGTTTTGGTGAATTATGTATTTCCAGGGACTTAACAGATAAATGCAGAGAAAGATGGAGAAAGTTCTGAAATTTACAAGACATAGGATGACAAAACTTGACCGTGAAGCAACTCAACCCGAAAAGTGAACTAAAACATTCTAGAAGGTGCCGAGGACACCGTAAGGAACCGAGGGCCGGGAGGAGGCAGGACACTAGCGGCCGCCATCCATATTTGGCCGGCCGCCGTGGGGGCCAAGAAGTCGACCTCGAACTTCTAGGTCGGTTTACCACCAACTTTGTGGTTGTATCTACGCCGTTGTTGAAGGTCGGTTTGATCCAATGGTCATCATTCATCGCCAAGGCCTATATAAGAAGACCATCCGCCCCTAGGGTTAAAACCCTAACTCATACTAGTTCATTGTAATTCATTATCAACCAAAGTCGCGTAAGTAGAAGAGAGTTTCTCCACCGAGATTAGAGTTAGCTACTAGTTCTAGTTCTAGTTCATCTAGTTCTAGTTCATCCAAGTTGATTAGCGCGACAGTACAATTAGAGCTGGGTGTGCCTACCCGCAATTCTCGATCTTCAAGTATTACGGTATGAATTATATTGTATCTATGACTTTGCACTTTATTAATAATATGTGTTTGTTTGCTATGTTCTTACTTTATTCTAATAGTATGATTGATATAGATGTAGTTTATGATAGATATATGTATCTATTCGTAGAGCCTAATTCAATACTCGAAAGTGGGTTAGGTGGTAAAGATAATTATGTAAGCGTGGTGCTTATATATGATTTACCCGCGAATGCACCTTATATTCCGGGCCGTGTGGTAGATCGCGGGAGTGACAATCTGTTGAGTCCTTTGGAATCCACCCTCCGTCTATAAGACAAGTGGACATTGATTATGGGGAATATCTTGTTTCGCTCTTGATTTTCCTTGATAGTCGTCCTGATACATGATCTAGAGTCTACTATGCTATAGATGATAACATATGTCTTAGAGTAGATGTAATGACTTAGTAGATTAAATGCTATAGATGAATTCTGTCTCTTAAAATAGTCCAATGTTAAGTCTAACTTAGTAGTTATTCTCTATCTCTCGTGTGTGATGCCTCTCGCCTTTATTTATCATTATCATATTATTATCATTATTGGTTTACCCCTCGCTAAAGTAAGCACTAGTAATGAAACCTCTCATAAGTATGCCACTTATTAATTATGTTAGAACCCACCTTTAGATTATTCCTCCCCGTGGTAGAATATAAATGACAAAACCTGGATTACTCCCTGGTGAAATGCTACAAATGGTATTTATATCTCGTGCGCTTATGATAGACCTTTTATATTTATTTCTTTTAGATTGCAAACAACACATATCACAAGTATCACATATGCATTTCCTAGCATTGCTTTGTGGGGATGACAACCTAGCACATTGTAGTGTTAAGAGATGAACCACACCGAAGTTTCTCGATGGCTTATAGCCTTAGGTGAGATTAACTCCACCTAAAGTTATAGTGACGTTAGATTTACCAACAAGCATTTCTGGCGCCGTTGCCGGGGAGGAAATAAAAGTTAGTTAGACATATTAATAAATGGAAACTTATGATGAGAATCTAAACTAGGTAGCTGCTTTAGCAGGCTTACCCTTGTTTTTCTTTTGTTTATTTTATACAGGGTTTATCAAATTGGAAATTGATTGTGATTCACTCCAATTCATTCATCAGAATCAAATCAATCAAGAGAGCATATATCAGTTTTTGAAGCTATGGCTGGAAAATCCCTACGAGAGTTCTCTGCTCCAAGCAATGGGAACATTCGTACAGGACCAACACTGCAAATTAAAGATCTTGAGTTTGAGCTCAAGCCAAGCCTCATCAACATGATACAAGCTACTCCATTCAGTGGAAAGATTCACGAAGATGCACGCTTACATCTGCAGAATTTTCTGGAGATTGCCAACACCTTCTCACCTAAGGATGTTCCCCAAGATATCATATTACTCCGCTTATTTCCATTCTTATTGAAGGAAAAAGCAAAATCATGGTTCTACGCCAACAAAGAAGAAATCAAGAAATGGGATGAATGTTCTACAGCTTTCCTATCAAAGTTCTTTCCCACGGGTAAAACCAATGCCCTACGAGGAAAAATTATAAATTTCCAACAGCAGAAAGGAGAATCAATTCCGTGTGCTTGGGAACGTTTACAAGAATACATATCGATTGCCCTCATCATGGAATAGAAGATTGGTTGCTCATGCAAGGATTTTACCATGGATTAACACAAAGAGCACGAGAACAACTTGATGCAACTGCTGAAGGATCATTTTTATCACTCACTCTTGACAAAGTTGAAGCATTCATGAATAAGATATCGAAAAAATCAAAGTTGGAATCAAGACACTCAACACTACCATCGATAGAAGAAGTCCCCTGAAGAAATAAAAGCAATATCAACCAAGATGGATGTGTTATTTGATTGGCTTGAACAAAGAGCCAAGGACAAGAAGGAAAGACAAGATTTACAAGACTATATTGATTACGCATCAAATTCAAGTATGGCTGTTAATAACTCAACATCAACTCAATCACAAGAACGAAGGTTACAACAGCTACTCAACAACCCGTAAGTATAAAGGTAATGTCCCTAGAAACCCATTTTTAAGAGAATTAATTGAGGAACAAGATAAGTTAAATAATGTTCTTCTTAAGAAGCTTGTTGCTCATGATAAAATATTAGAAGATATAGCTCTTAAGATGGATAATTTTTCTGTTGCTTTTAAAGATCAGCATCTTTTTAATAAAAAGGTAGAAAATCAAATAGCAAAGTTATTTGCTGCAAAATCTATTGCCACTAACCTTGAGCAGGTAAATAATGTTACTACAAGAAGAGGTAAATCTACACGTGATCCCGTTGACCCAAGAAGGATAATTGAAACAAAGAGTCGGGACACCAATTACGGCACTGCAAAGACGGCAACAACAACAAGACCTGTGGTACAACCAATTAGAGAAGAAGAAAGTGATGACATAGAAGATTTGACTCAAGAACCTCAAATGACACAAGACTTTCATGATGCAAATCTCTTACCATATCCCGGAAGAAACCATGGACCCCAAGTGGATGATCGGTTTACAAAGTTTGTGGAGGTAATCCGTAAGTTATATATCAACATACCTCTACTAGACGCTATTCAAGTCCCAACCTATGCCAAGTATCTCGAGAGATATCTTGAATAAGAAAAGACCACTACCCACTACGAGAGGTGATCAAGTTAATGTAAGAATGCAAAGTGCGGCTATTCTTAATATATTGCCACATAAGATGACAGATCCAGATACCCCGTAAATCAATTGTTCAATTGGAGATCATCACTTTACAAAGACTTTGTGACCTTGGAGCAAGTGTTAGTGTAATGCCCAAGTCTGTCTTTGACAAACTTAAGCATACAACCCCCACGGAGCCAACTTCAATATCATTACAACTTGGCGATCAATCAATCGATACCCCTCAGAATTGCGTAAAACGTACCGGTAAATATCGAGGATTCTTTATACCGTGGATTTTGTAGTTTTGAATATGCCACCGCACTCTCAGTATCAATCATTCTCGGACGACCTTTCCTAAGCACGCCTAATGCACATATCAATGTCACAAAACGGAGAGATTACATTCAACTTTAATGGAAAGGAAGAGAAATTCGCATTCAAACCCAAATTAGAGCTTAGCTTGACAAAGAAATAAGATTGAATCGAAAATTGAAGAAGAGTCATCATCGGTACCATCTCCTAACCGGAGAATACACCCGATAATTAATAAATTTTGGGAAGTCCCAGTTCGAGGACTTTAACTACGGACATCTATCACAAGGTAAGTCGGTAAGTAATTATATTTACATACTAAGCATTTTACTTATAGAAAATTTATGCCCCATATAAATAATTTTACAAAATGTGTCACAACTCGTGAAAATATTTATTGTGGAGGCTCAAAAATATTTATTCTTATATTATCATTTTTTGCTCCTGCATTTATATATTGAAAAATACCAAAAATAGAGTCACTATGTGATGGGTCCTACATGTCATACACTAAATGCCATATTTCACCTAACTTGGACAAGACATTTACCACTCAAACCTCACCTACCACCATGCACCACTCCCCGCCAATCTTTTCCAATCGAAAAACCCACTTAAAACCATGGCATTGGGGTGAGCAATATGCTTTGCATGATGAAGGTGAGTGGGAGAGGACCCACCACCATGGCGGCGGGCGCCATCACCACCGGGCGGCCGCCAGCCCTCGAGCTCCTCTATAAAAGGCCCTTCATCCCTCGCTTCTTCATCACACCAACATTGCTTTGCTCAACATTTCAGCTTGCAATTCAAGTTCTAGTATCCGTAAAGCTTTGGGCTTTGTAGTAGAGAGAAAGAGAAGTGAGAAGGAGAAAAGAAGTTCTTAGTAGCAATAGAAAGATTTTTCTTGAGAGAGGAGAAGATCTTAAGAGCATTAGAATAATCAAGAGAAATTAGTGGAGGTACTTGTCCATATGGAGTAATCAAGATAAAACTTTGTTAGGGAAGTTACGTCCAAATAAAAACAACCTCTTGATCTTTCTTTCTGACGACTAACCCCCGGGACGACTAACTTTGGACGGTTGATTTCTTTTTTTTATTCTAACCCCTCCATTAGTCTCTTGTTTGTTTTGTTTGTGAGTTAACATTTTGCAGGATGAGTTTCGGAAGTCATTCAATTTGGAAGAAGATCACAACGCCTCCAAAAACTTGGAGAATCATCTTCCGAGCCCCATCGAGATGAGCTATGAACCGAGCAAGATGTGCCACCACATCCACCCTAGCCCGCTGCAATAAGAAGGTTGACTTCGACTCACACCTCAAGTTTCATAGACAATATGAGAAAGCAAGGTACAATCAATTGAAGGGTCGTAAGTTCACTCACACTCCTAAATTCGACCATGATCTTCTAATCCGGACAGGTATGGATGTTGAATTTGCTCATATTTTCCGCTTTTTAGGATAGGGAAACTTTTTGCGAAAATCACGGAGGGAAGGTTCTAAGTTTTTAACCATAGAATTTCTTTGCACCCTTCGTTGCAATCGATGAAGGAGTCACATTTAGATTCTTCCAACAACAATATTCTCTCACTTGGAGAAATCTAAGTGATGCACTTGGTTTCCTACACTCTTGTGTCATGGATTTAGATATAGCACTAGATGATTTCAACCAAGCAACTGCTTGGAAAGACCCGACTAATGTAGATGCATTTTTTGGATGCAAAAGCCGAGACTTACACTTACCCACTTTTCGCTTCTTCCATAAATGGATACTTTTCACTCTTTTGCCTAGAAAGGATGGTCATAATGTTAGAGTAGGAGAGTTACAGCTTGATTTATGCAGCTATAAAGAGAAGACAAGTTTCACCCATATACATGTTAGTTCAACATTGGATAGTCTGTACCAAACTCTCCTAGGAAATGTCAATTGCACGTCACTTATCACTAGAATTGCCAACCACTTAGGACTCTTGGATGATAACGCTCATGTTGCCTATATAAGGGATGATAGATCTATCATAGGTTTTGATTTCTTTAGTAAGGGACATATCTTGAAGAAAATTGGAAGTACTCTTGTCATGACCCATGCTATTGTTGGGGAGATTCGGTTTGCCTAACCCCCGAACTCTCTATATATCGTGTGCGCCTCTTATCTCGTTGAGTGTGCGCGCACAACCAATTAATATGCAGAGAACCATGCCAACTCGACAGACACGTGCCCATGATCCAATGCGGACAGGAGCGCACCCAAGACCACAAAAACCGGATTTGGAGGATACCGTCATGGACCTATCCCACACCTTCACAAGCGGACACGATCGCGCTAACCACCCACCCGTGATTTGAACAAGGAGGCCCGAAGCGAAAGGGGTGATGATGCTCATATTCGTCGAGAAACCTATCGTGGAAGTGGTTACTTCTACGATACTCCAGTACCATACACCCTACTCCCCCGAACCACCTCGTAACTCTTTTTGCGGATATGATGCATATGCGTTCCAAGGGATGTACAACACCATCCTAGACATAAGGCATGACCAGTCAACCAAGACAACTATCGAGAGAGAGTGGAATGCCCTGACAGATCGTAACATCACCGACATTAGAGATACCATTGAAATGGCGAGAATGAAGAAATGAGTGCCATGTATGGGCGCCGCGCCGGCGTCGGTCGCCGAAACCCCCTGAATCAACACCGGCTTGGGGAGTTGTCCCCGTTTGGCCGATAAGTCCCTAAGACCGGGCGGTTATCTATTTTTATATTTTTATTTTTATTTTTATATATTATTTTATATATGGTCTATTTAAATTTGCTTTGCTTTGTTTGCTAAAAAAAAAAAAAATAAATGAATAACTATGAAAAAAAACCAAATAAAAAGAGTGTATAATTAGTTTGTTTTTAGTTTGTTATTGTTTAAATAAATTAGTAGCTATCTCTTGGAGATGATGAATAGTTGCTCTGTTTTTATTTTCTTACAAATACCTATCATTGGTTTAGAATTCTCCCATGCTATAAATAAAATTGTTTAAACTTGAGAAATTTGCTTTGAGCTTGAAATTTTGTAGGGAGCATACATCCGAGCTAAACTAGGTAATTGGCGGATATGATATGAGATAGTCCGAAATGCTATTTATCTTACTCCTAGTTGCACTAAATTCGAGATTTAATTTGTGAAAATTTGAAAATTGCATGATGAGTTTCCTATATGACGAGAGTTCTAAATTCCTACCACAGACCATATACATGTTTCTAGAATAGGAAAACTCTTTTTATCATTCATTACTTGTTTAGTGTTGAGTTTAGTCAACCATTGAGACCCTTGGGAGCTTGTCATACAATTCTACTTACACATCTCCACATATTCCACACCATATACACACCACATACCCTTCATCCATTTGCTAGCCAATAAAAAAATGTTTCACTCCTATCCCGAAGTAAAACACCAAAAATATTCTTCATCTCTATACTTATTCTCAAAATCCCATTTATGCTCCATGTGTTTTATTATCTCTCAAATATCCGTTTGACAAAGAAGAAACTATGGGCTATGCTTAAAAAAAGAAAAAGAAAAAGAAGAAAGGGGGATGAAAAATGGACAAGTGTCCTACGGGCGTAGAGAGCCTACCTCCCTAAAGAGATGAAAAATGAACACAAGTTCGAGGGCAAGTAGAGCCCACATCTCTAAAAATAAAAGAGAGAGAAAAATGGACACAAGTCCGAGGGTGAGTAGGACCCACCTCTCTAGAAAAAAAAAAGAGAGAAAAATAAAAGAGAGTAAAAAAAAGGGACGAGTGTCCAATTGAAAACAATGGGTACTTAGATGCCCGCCTCTCGAAAAAAAAAAAAAGAAAGAAAAGCTTGCCCGAGTTCTCTTCTATGAAAATTCAAAAAGAGAGATCAAATTCTTCAAGAAGGAGCATAGTAGAATTAGAATCATTATATCCTATCACGTTCACATATCCACCTCACAAATACATTCCATACACTCACATTGTATGACTTGTTCCTTTGGATCCGTTGTTTGACTTTACAATATATGCTTTGCAAGTATGTATACGCTGTCTCCCACCTATGAGCTCCAGATATAAGTTTTAGTAGATAGGTTGAGAGAAGACATGATACATTTTGCCATGTTCCATAAATACCATATACCTTTTTTGAGAGAAGGCACCACATCATTGCTTTGGTAAAGATCCAAAAATACCACATATGAGAGATTTGAAAGAGTCATACAATGGAAACTCGAGTTTTATTTTGAAAAATTTATAAAAACTCCGCAACGAGGGTGAAATGAAGAGTTTGAGACATAGTGCTTGACTTAATTGTTCTATCTTTCAATTACTCAAGATTTAAGTGCGATATAAAAAGCCCCATGTTGTTCAAAGAAAGATCGAATGTTTCACCTATCTTTGGAGGAGAATTTTAGATTAATGACATGTGTATTTGTGAGATAATAATTCATTGTAGCAACTCCCGATCCACTCAGTGAAAAGCTTTGCTAAGAGACTAGCAAAGGTTAAGCTTGGGGAGCTTGTTGACACATGTTATCCTATACTTTTATATGTCAACAAGAGATGAAATAAGGACATAAATTGAATATATACTAAGTTTAGAGGTTTATACTAATGAATTCCATGAGTTTTGGTGAATTATGTATTTCCGTGGACTTAATGAGATAAATGCAGAAAAGATGGAGAAAGTTCCGAATTTACAAGACATAGGATGACAAAACTTGACCGTGAAGCAACTCACCCCAAAAAGTGAACTAAAACATTCTAGAAGGTGCTAGAGGACACCCGAAGGAACCAGAGGCCGGAGGAGGCGGGACACCGGGCGGCCGCCATCCATATTTGGCCGGCCGCCGGGTGGGGCCAAGAAGTCGACCTCAGATTTCTAGGTCGGTTTACCACCCGACTTTGTGGTTGTATCTACGCCGTTGTTGAAGGTCGGTTTGATCCAATGGTCATCGCTCATCGCCAAGGCCTATATAAGAAGACCATCTCGCCCGAGTGGTTAAAACCCTAACTCATACTAGTTCATTGTAATTCATTATCAACCAAAGTCGCGTAAGTAGAAGAGAGTTTCTCCACCGAGAGATTAGAGTTAGCTACTAGTTCTAGTTCTAGTTCATCTAGTTCTAGTTCATCCAAGTTGATTAGCGCATGGATACAATTAGAGCCGGGTGTGCCTACCCGCAATTCTTGATCTTCAAGTATTACGGTATGAATTATATTGTATCTATGACTTTGCACTTTATTAATAATATGTGTTTGTTTGCTATGTTCTTACTTTATTCTAATAGTATGATTGATATAGATGTAGTTTATGATAGATATATGTATCTATTCAGAGAGCGCCTAATTCAATACTTTCGAGTGGGTTAGGTGGTAAAGATAATTATGTAAGCGTGGTGCTTATATATGATTTACCTACGAATGCACCTTATATTCGGGCGTGTGGTAGATCGCGGGAGTGACAAATCTGTTGAGTCCTTTGGAATCCACCCTCCGTCTATAAGACAAGTGGACATTGATTATGGGGTATATCTTGTTTCGCTCTTGATTTTCCTTGATAGTCGTCCTGGATACATGATTTAGAGTCTACTATGCTATAGATGATAACATATATCTTAGAGTAGATGTAATGACTTAGTAGATTAAATGCTATAGATGAATTCTGTCTCTTAAAATAGTCCAATGTTAAGTCTAACTTAGTAGTTATTCTCTATCTCTCGTGTGTGATGCCTCTCGCCTTTATTTATCATTATCATATTATTATCATTATTGGTTTACCCCCCGCTAAAGTAAGCACTAGTAAGAACCTCTCATAAGTATGCCACTTATTAATTATGTTAGAACCCACCTTTAGATTATTCCTCTCTGTGGTAGAATATAAATGACAAAACCTGATTACTCCCTGAAAATGCTACAAATGGTATTTATATCCGTAAACTTTTATGGATAGACCTTTTATATTTATTTCTTTTAGATTGCAAACAACACATATCACAAGTATCACATATGCATTTCCTAGCATTACTGCTGGGGATGACAACCTAGCACATAGTAGTGTTAAGAGATGAACCACACCGAAGTTTCTCGATGGCTTATAGCCTTAGGTGAGATTAACTCCACCTAAAGTTATAGTGACGTTAGATTTACCAACAACCCCTTTTCGAGCTCGTTGTCTTCCTCCTTTGTCTTTGAGCTCCTAGGCCGATAGGCGGGTACCTTAGTTTACGACCATGAGGCCGCCGATGGGTCGATTCTGCTTTGGTGCTTCGGAGGCCGAGAGAATTCGCTCGATGCCGAGAACCTTTCTCTCCGTGGGAGAAGCGGGAAGAGCTTTATCGGCGCCGGCATGTAAGGCGCTTCTCCTTTTCCTGTCTTTTTGAATCTCATGGGTTTGATTTGTTTACTCCTCTGCGGTGAGAAGAAGTCGGCGGGGTTGGCTCGGGAGCTTGAGGAGAAGGATCAGTCCCCCGCCGCTGAGTCCTCGTTGACGCATACCCAGCCACGCTTGACCAAAAAAGAGAAGGATCTCCAGCGAGGATGTGTGAGCTTGTGGTCGTGCGGGATGGGCTTCGCGAGAAGACCGACGAGCCGCAGACCACTGAGGCCGAGGCCTCGCCCTCCTTGGGTGGGTGACGGCGGCGAGAGAGGCGCGGAGGGCGGAACGTGCTCACACTCAACCTCATCCTCGACGTTGAGGGTGTTTGCGATACCCTTTGGGGTCGAGGAGGTGGAGGGCCCGGTAGCGAGTGCTCCGCGCTCCCGCCGTAGTGAGGAGAACGCCGCCGCCGCTCACAAGGCGTTGGCGGTCCTCCGCCCACTATCCCGAGATGCGGACCTCGACCAAGATAGTGGGCAAGGGCTGGCCCGAGCCGGCCGAGGGCGTTGAGTCGACGACGCCGCTGCCACCGCGAGGCCCGTTCGACGCAGCCTGCCGCAGAAGCTCTTCCGCTCGCCGTTGAGGAGCTCGGCGTTCGAGCCTACCGCGCCGCAGGCGAGAGGTGGAGACGGATTCGTCCGGACGATGAAGAGTGAGTTGCGTGGAGTAGGTAGCTTGAGGCGTTGCCTCTTTGTTATGAACAAAAGTCCCCGAGTTTGGGGCAAAGATGTAAATATAACAAGTTGTCTTATGTTATGAATCACTGCTTTGTCTTCCCCTCGTGATTGTACTTCCGACTAGCTCGTAGTTCTCTAAGTTTGCGTCTTATTGATCAAGGCAACGGGCCCTTTTCTCGTTGGCCATGGGGGTGCTAGAGTTCGTTGGGCAAGCACGTTGGACCTCGGGCCAAGATACCGCCGTAGCCCTTTGACTCGCAGGACTCGACGCTCACCGAAAAAAAGGGGTTGAGCTGGTCAAGCTCTTCCTCGAGTGTTCGTGTTTTTGCGAAAAAAGAGTTCGTAAAAAAGGCGGGTGTGCACCCCGCCCCTCGTAGGCTCCCCGAGCAAGGGCGGGCCTTGCCGGAGGTAAAGGGAAGCCATTGCTTAACAAACCGCGGCGAGAGAGATCGAATGCTTGCACAACTTTTGCATCGAGGTGTGTCATTATTATTCGAGTTCATACGAAAGTGACATTACAAAAATGCATCTAAGGGTAAAAGCGACGTAGCTGTTCGATGTTCCAAGAGTTGGTGAGCTCAGGTCGCTGGAGTCCTGGATCTTGTATGAGCCTCGGGCGAGGACTCGGGCGATGGTGAACGGTCCTTCCCAAGGCGCTGAGAGCTTGTGTTTCTCCCTTCGTGCTCGACTCGTCCGCAGACCTCATCGCCGACGTTGAAAGCTCATCCTCGAACATGGCGGTCGTGGTAACGGCGCATCGACTGCTGGTACTTGGCTGAATGTGCGACCGCGACCTCGCGGGCCTCTTCGAGCTGGTCCGCTGCGTCCTCCAGCGAGGTCTGGTTGCCGGCGTCGTTGTACGCCAGGCCTGGGCGGTGCGCCCGTAGTCGATGTCGGTGGGGAGCACGGCCGTGAGCCGAAGACGAGGAAGAAGGGGGTCCGGCCCCAGTAGCTCTACTCGCATAGTCCTGGGCTCCATATGATCGCTGGGGGGCTCGGCGAGCCACCGCCCTCCGAATTTCTCCAACTTTTTGAAGATCCGCGGGCTTCAATCCTCGCAAAAATTAAGCCGCTGGCACGCCGACTTGTTCGTTCGTCCTCGGGTGGCCGACGGAGGCCCAGTCCACCCGACGCTAGTCGCCACACCCGCCAAGGAAGATTTGCCCGTGAAGTTGGTGCCGCTTGTCGGTGATGATCGACCGCACACATCAAGCGGTGGATGATACCGCCAAAGAACTTGACTGTCTCCCCGTGACTCGCGGCGTGAGATGGGCATCACCAATCCACTTGGTGAACTTGTCGATGGCGACGAGGAGGTGCGTGAAGCCCCCAGCGATCTCGAAGGGTCCGGTCCATGTCGAGCCCCCGCACCGCAGGGCCAAGATGGGATCGCCCGGAGGGCTGCTCGGCGCCGGAGATGCGCCCGCGCTACGAAGAATCGCATCCTTTGCAGCGGCGACGATTTGGTTGGCGGCGTCGGCGACGGGCGGTCGGGCCAATAGAAGCCTTGGCGGAAAGCCTTGCCTACCGAGCTTCGTGGAGCCACGTGGTGTCCACATTCGCCGGCATGGATCTCCCCGATGAGCCGTGTCCTTCCTCGAAGGTGATGCGCTGAGTACCCGCCGGACGCGCTCTTCCCCGCTAGAGCTCGCGCGCTCGATGATGGCGTAAGACTTGGCTCGGCGGCGATGCATCTCGGCCTCTTCCTTATCCGTGGAAGCCTGCCGCCCCGCGCCCACGCTAGGATGGGAGCCGCCGCCGGGCCTCGGGGCTTCGCCTCGGGATCGCGAGGGACCATGGAGCCGACGGAGTTGACCTCGCGCCGATCTCCATTGGCGAGCTCGAGCTCAAGCGGCTTCGCCCTTGGTGGGAGAGGGAACGAACGGGTTCCCGATGGGTCCGCGGCGCGGGTTTGAGCTTTCCCCTCAAGCCGGAGGGAGGGTATGTACCGGTCGCGGCGTGAAGATGCCGGGCGGGACCGAGCCTATCGGAAGTGAGCTTGGCGAGGCCGCCGGGCGTCACCATTGTAATCGGCGACGAATGTGTTTGAACTGAGCCCGCCGGCCGCTCTTTGAGCTCACGCACCTTTGCGAGCACGCAATCATCCCGGCCGACGCAGCCGCCTCCTTCGCGGGCTTGGTCCGCGACGAGCTTGGAATCTCCTCTCGATTCGAGGCGCTTTGATGCCGAAGCTCGACGGTGATGCGCATGCCGCTCACCAAAGCCTCGTGATTCGCGACGTTGTTGGAGGCGGTAAAGTGAAGGCGGATTGAGTACCCATGCGCATGTTGCGTGGCGAAACGAAGACCAGGCCCGCTCCGCGCCCCGCATTCTTCACGAGCCGCCGGGCAGAGCGCCCAAGATTCGATGTCGCCGGGTTTTGGCGGTAACGCGCGCCTCACCCATTCGCCACGAAATCGGGAGGACTCCGTGACTTGATGGCATCCCCTCGACGTACGAGATGTCCGACCCCATGAGCTCGACTTCCCATTTGGTGATAAGCGCCCCCGTGAGCCTCGGGTGCGATGATCTCGCCGAGGGGAATTTGGAGACGACGGTGATCGGGTGAGCGTCGGGCGCAGTGTCGTAGCTTGCGGCGTGTGATTAGGAGCGCTGTAGGCGAGCTTCGGAGCCGAGGATACCGCTGTCTTTGTGGCCGGAGAGGACTTCTCAGACGGCGGCGACCGGTCGTTGCACCCGGAGTGCGTGCCTTCTTCCTCCCTTTCCACTACGAGGACCGTGGCTCACCACCGCGAAGTGGCCGTGATATACAAAGAAGATCGGTTCGTCCGGCTTGGGCGGAGGGAGTATGGGCGGGTTCGCAAGAGCTCTTTCGTGGAATCGAAAAGACCGGGCCTCGCTGGTTCAGCGGTAAGCGCTCGACTTCTTCGGGAGCTTGTATAGCGGAGGCTTCGCCGCTCTAGCCGAGCGATGAACCCGCTAAGGGCGGCCAGCACTTCAGAAGCCGCCGCACGCCTTGACGCTCTTGATAGGGCCCATGTTATGGATGGCCTCGATCTTCTCGGGTTGGCTTCGATGCCACGCCAGATAATGATGAAGCCGGGAGCTTTCCTCGCTGGACTCCAAACACGCACTTCGGGATTGAGCTTTACCCCGAACTCGCCGGCTTATCGAAGACTTTTTTGAGGTCGGGGATGAGCTCTCCGTGCGCGCTTCGGCTTGACCACGATGTCATCGACGCATGCCTCACGCTGCTTCCCGAAAGCAGCTCTTTGAACACCTTCGCATGCACCTTTGAAAGGTGGCGCCGGGCGTTTTTTAGCCCGAATGGCATGGTTACGTAGTAGAATGCGCCCGGGGGGTGATGAAGGAGGTGGCGAGCCGATAGAGCTCGCTCATCACGATTTGATGATGCCGGAGTATGCGTCAAGAAAACAAAGCGCCTCGCACCCGGAGGTGGAGTCAACGATTTGGTCGATGCGCGGCAAAGGATCCCGTGAGGGTCTCCACGCTGAATACTTCCCTCGGTATGCCGGGCATGTCCGAGGGTCTCCACGCCGAATACGCCGAGGTTCGCGACGAGGAAGTCGGGACGAGCTCGCTTCCTATTTAGGAGTGAGCCGGCACCGATGCGAACGGTGCGCCCCTCCTGTCGACCTTCACCGCCTTAGCGCCTCGCCCGCTCGGCGATCCCGCCGCCTTCGAGCTCGACGGAGGAGCTCGCCACCCTGCTAGACGTGCTCGCTGCCTTCTTCACCGGGCGGAGTCCTCGCCGCGCACCCATGCGAGCATCTTGGGGATGAGCTTCTCGACCTCGATGAGGGCGTCGGCCAGCACGCACGGCCTCCTTGTCGCAGCTTGAAGGCGCGCTCGAAGGTGGAGTTGACGGTGATCACGCCCTTCGGCCCGGGATCTTGAGCTTGAGGTACGTGTAGTTGGGGACGGCCATGAACTTCGCAGAGCACGGCCGCCCCAGCAGGCATGGTAAGCGCCTTGTATGGGGAGCACTGGTGAGCACTTCCCTGGGAAGTTGCTCGGGTCGCCGGCGGTGACGGGAGGCCGATCCGCTGAGCGGAAACGCCGCTTCCCCGCACTACCCCGTGGATGGGGTCCGTGGAGGGTCGAGTCGAGCTCGGCGTGATGCCGAGAGCCTCCATGGTGTCGACGTGAGAGGAGGTTGAGGCCGCTTCCACCGTCCATCAGCACCCTACCGAGGCGCTTGGTGCCGACTATGGGATCGACGACGAGAGGGAACCTTCCCCGGATGTGGGGACGTGTACGGGATAGTCCTTCTTGTCGAAGGTGATCGGGGCTTCGACCACTTGAGGTAGGAGGGCACCGCGGGGCTCGGTGAAGAGGACTTCGCTGTAGGAGCTCGGCGGCGCTTGACTCTCAGACGCCGGTGGGCCGCCGAAGACGACGTTGATGGCGCCGCCCTCGAAGAAGACGCCCTTGTCACCCGCTCGGCCGTCGAATCCGCCCCGTGGTGCCGCCGCCCGCACCTCTCCCCCTCCTCCTCGCTACAAACTTCCGCCAGGAGCCTGCAGTCTCCCGAACTTGTGCTTGACCGGGCCCTCGTGGTTGGGGCAAGAGGGTCGAGCTTCTTCTCGAAGAAGTCCTTGGGAGCACCGGGCGCGGCCTTGGCGCCCGGGGCTTCTTCTTTTCGCGACCGCGACGAAGTCATCCTCACCGCCGGCCGGCACTTGTTCTTGTTCTTCTTCTTGGGCCGCGAGCTTGAGCCTTCGCCCTGACCTCATCGGCCTTCTCCTTTGCCGCGTCCCGTGGTGCCATGGAGGATCGCGGAGATGGCCTCCTCGCCCCCGGCGTGGTTCGTGGCGAGTCGAGGAGGTCCTTCACCATCTTGGGCTTGCGAAAGTGCCGAGCTCGCGGATAAGCGTTCGCAGTTGTGCCGGCGGTGAAGGCGGTGATGATCTCCGCATCGGTGGTGTCGGGTGAGCTCGTGCAGCTTGGAGAAGCGCTGGATGTAGTCGCGCGGGCTCGTTCCTCCGCCGCTTAGCCGCGAGGTCCCACGATATTGCTCGGGCACGCAGTAGGTCCCCCTCGAGTTGCCAACGAAAACGCCGCGGGAGGTCGCGCCGCTTGCCGCGATCATACCGCGGGCGCGTGCTCAAGCCAAGAGCGAGCCATGTCGGCGAGGTACAGGGGGAGGTTGGGATGATGAAGAGCTCGCGCCGCCGGCTCCCCCGCCCGACACGCGAGGCGGTAGTCCTCGAGCCGTACGCTGGGATCCGGGCTCTCCGTTGTACTGACGGAGGAGGTCGGGCTCGGAAACGCCGAGGAAACGGTGCGGCCGTGGACCCGGGGGCCGAACACCCGGGGTCCCTCCCGTCCCGGGCGTGGAGCCCGCCCTCACGCCCCGCCCGAGCGCTCGAGCGTCGCCGTGGGGGGGAGCCGCCTTCTCCCCGACCTGGGTCGGGCTACGGCTACGATCCTCCCGCCGGGTCGAGCGGCCGCCCTCCCTCTTGGCCGTAGGGACCCGGGCGGGCGGTCGCCGTCGCCCGCCGTCACGACGTCGCAAGTGTCCGGCCCTCCCCGCCCGCAGCAGCCAGGCGCCGAGGGTGTCCCGGCGTCGCGTGCTTCGCCAACCCGCAAGGGAAGCGTGACACGTGGGGACTCCCCTTCGGCCCCGGTTGGAGGAGGCTCTGCGGCTCCTCCCGGCTACGCCGGTGCGGACTCCCAGCTTTCCACTACCGCTCGGCGGCCCTCGATGAGGGAGCGCAACCGCTGGTGGAGCCTTCGAGCTTCGGTGCCTCGGGTTCGGGAGCCGTGGAGGAGCTCGCGGGTCGCCGAGGTTCTCGCCGCCGCCGTCTCAAGACCGGGCGAGGTCATCGCCTCGCCGATGCGGCGCTGTGCCTCCCGCCCCCGAGTCATGACTCGCCACGACTTCCCACCTCCCTTGAGGTGAGGGCTGCCGCGCTCCCGCGCTGATTAACGCCGCCTCTTCGAGGCGCCGGCACCCGCTTAGGTGGCGCCGCGAGCGCGAGCCGTGTCTAGCCTCGACCCGAAAGGCGTGCCGCCAGGGAGGACTCGTCCACTATGGCAGCCGCCGCACGGCGCCATCCGGGTGTCCGGCACATGTAGCGCCGCGGGTGGGGTCGACCGCGAGGCCAGCTGCCCAACACGGCTCGAGACCGGTGTGCCAAGCCGCAGGCCGCGCTCCGGCAGGAGAGCTGTCCGCGGTACATCTCGCCGAGGGTCAGCGAAACTTCGTCGGGGAGAGCGCCCTGCCCGGCGCTGCGCAGACGACGTTGGCGGTGGAGAAGGTGACGCCGCGGAAGAGCTCCCGGGAAGTTGGCTCAGGGTGGAGGTGATGTGCGAAAGCAGGTCCGCTATGGCGACGAAGAAGTGGTCGCCGCCGTATGGGGCTCAGCGGGCGGAAGTCGGATCCCGGCCGAGCGCACCAAAGACGGGCGTCGCCCGGCAAATAAGTCGCAGCGACGAGGCGAGGCGTCATCTCGTCCCGCACCATCCGGGGGAAGGTGGTCCGACGAGGAGCCCTCGGAGCTGGTGCCGGCGAAGTCCGTGGTCCCGGCGCATCGGGTATACGGACGGAACGGTGGTGAAGTAAGCCATCGGCGGTGAACGCCACACTAGCGCCGCCTACCGGGCGCGCCAACCGTCGTGGTCGTGATACCACGGCCACAAGAATCGACCGCTAATGTGTGCAACGATAGCCTAGCTCAAGAACAATGACACGGGGTTTATATCGTTCGGGCTGCCGAAAGCACCCTAGTCTAGTGTGTGGCACTATCGAGCTCAAACCGCCAGATCGGGCGAATACAAGTCGGGCGAGAGGGAGGTGAGCTCCCAAGTCTCTATGTGACGAAAGTGGAATCGAACGGTGTGTGTGTGTGTGTGTTTCGAAAGTGTGTAAGAGACCTTGCCTCCTCCCAAAGGGCTGAGCCCTCCCTTTATAGTTGCGAGGGAGCTCACGTGGGTCACCGAGCCGAGGACCTAGAAATAGAAGGGATACAAGTCTTGGGGGGTGAAGAGGGAAAGTTCCTCTGCGATGTCGGGCAGGCCGGGCTGTCCGGCGTGCAGCCATACGCCGCCCTACTTCCCCGGCATGCTCGCCGGCCGCCGTGGGCGTGAGAGGCGGCCCGTATCCCAATACGGAGTACGCACGGATGACAAGCTCGGAGCTCGCTGGTCGGCGCAGGGGGAAACAATGAGCTCGCCCCGCCGCCGCTGTACTTCCCCCGTGCCGCACTGCTCGCCGTGCACGCCGGTGTGTCCGCGGGTCGAGGTCGTGAGGCGCCGCCGTGCCTTAAATGCTCGCATTTGATGTCGCAGGGAAACGGTGGCCGAGAGCTCGACGGAGAGCTCGACTGTCCTCGCCGAGGTCATTCTTGAAAATGGGGTAGTGGTCTTACAAGATGCGATGACACAATTTCCTGCGTCCGCAAGATGATGTGGAGCTGGCAACTAACTTGAAACTGTTGCTTTATCTTTATGAAAACATGTCAGTTTGAAGATTAACTTTGCAAAAAGTGAAGTAATGATGATTAATCATGATGATACTAAGAACATTCTGTATTCTGAAATGTTCAACTGTTCTATTGGTAATTGGCCTATAAAATATCTAGGAGTACCAAAGATCTGGATCTAGATTGCATGTGGCAGATTGGATGCCCATCTATGAGAGAATCTTGAAAAGATTGGAAGGATGGAAAGGGAGTGCATTATCTTTTGGTGGGAGACTGACACTTATCAATGCCTGTTTAAATAATCTACCTATCTATGCAATGTCCATGTTTTGGCTGCCCGTGTCGGTGCTAAACAAAATGGACTCAGCTAGAAGGAGGTTTTTCTGGCAAGGAGGAAATCTAAAAAGAAAATATCATTTACCGAGATGGTCAATACTAACAAAGTCCAAAGAAAAAGGAGGTTTAGGCATTAAAGATCTAAGAAGAATGAACATGAGCTTATTGTGCAAATGGTGGTGGAAAGTGGAAAATGGAAATGGAATCTGAAATGAAATTATTAACAAGAAATATTTGAAAAAAGGGATGATAAGCATATTAAAATACAGTCCTAAAAATTCCCCTATGTGGAATGATCTCTTAAAAGTGAAGGACATTTATCTTAAAGGGAGAACTATGATTACAGGAAATGGGAAGAATACCAGTTTTTGGCATGATAGATGGTGTGGGCAAGTTACACTTGCAGAGAAATTTCCTGAGCTTTATGAGATTAACAAGGAGCAACTTTGTTCAGTGGATGAAATGAAACAAAAAACTGGAGGCTCACTTTTTTCGAAGGTGGCTATATGAGGAGGCACAAAATCAGTTGAGAAGGCTGAGTGACATTACCTTTCGTATTGTTACCACTACAGAAAGAGACAGAGCCAGATGGAACTTGGAGAAGTCTGGGATCTTTTCTGTTAAATCCACCTATAAGCTCCTCAGTTTACATGAGTATGGTAACAAGTTCAAATTTATATGGAAAGCAAAACTACCTTTTAAAAATTAAAATCTTTATGTGGCTAGTCTTGCAAAATGTCATCCTGACAAAGGATAATCTAGTCAAACGAAAATGGAAAGGATCCCCCAAATGTGCGTTCTGTAATGAACATGAGAGTGTAAATCATATTTTCTTTGGCTGTGCATCAGCAAAGTATGTTTGGAGCTTAATAGCTCATGCTTTTGGTGTAAGGTGTAGACCAAATTCATTTGAGCAATTCTGGCCTTGGATCCAGATAGTCATACCTCATGCCTCTAATATGCATATGTTTGGGCTTGCTTCTGTATGTTGGGCCATTTGGCGTATTAGAAATCAGATATGTTTTGATAATAAGAAAATTCGATCTCCTACCGAGATTGTGTGCTTGATATGCGTATTTCTTTCACATTGGGCAGGTTTGTCGAAGACCGACCTCCAGGAGCAAGTGACAGCAGGAGCTGAGGTGATCAAGTCAACAGCTCTTTTGTTCCATGCACAAGATAAACAGGAAAAAGCAGATGGGGCAACAGGTGGTGCCGTACATCGGAGGACTGGGAGCTTGACGTACAAGTCGCCAGCAGAGGATGGGATCACAATTTCATCAATATAGTTCAGGACTTAAGGAGGCATGCGTGTCTGCCGTTTTGTTTGGTTTTATTTTGTATCTGAGAGCGGGGCGGCAGTTCATTCCGTCTTTGCAAACTGTTAGCGTTTCCTTCCCCTCCGCTCCCCCCCGATGGGCCCCTGGGCGTTTGTAGGAGGGGGTGGGTACAACTATTAGGTCAAGTCATGTGTGGTACGATGTCTCAAACTTTGTAATTTCGCTGTTCTCCGGTAATGAAATTCGCCGTTTTGGAAAAAAAATAAATAAAAAGAAGAGTCCTAGATTGGGAAGTACAACAAAACAACAGCAAAAAAAAAAGTAAAAAACCAACTATACTCGCCCGGTTGGATTGTGACATCAACGCGGGTTACCACTCATCGGTCGGTCGGATTGGGACCTCAACGCGGCCAAATCTCTACACAAATACAGTGGCAAAGAAGACGGAACAACCACAACAACTACTCACAAACCGCACACATGCAGCCGTCGAAAACGACTGACAGAAATCCAGCGCCCGAAGATAAAGAAAGGGACGGACACCACCACACCGAGAAGGCCACGGCCGCAGGACCCTTCGCCCCAGTGCCGCTGCAACAAAGCCAGCCATCCGACGGAATGAAAAACCCCGAGACCGAGCCACCACAACCCTCGGGGGGCCTCGCCAAGTCCCGCCATTAGACTCCTCTCTTGTGCGCGAGGGGCCTCCTCGCCACGCCCGCGACAAGGCTCCATGCTCCGGTCTCGTTTCAAAGGTTGCTGTCAAAACGACGAGCAAAGATGCCCCCACCCACAGAGATCATCTTCAACCAATCAGACCACCGCCGTAGGTCGACTTCCCCTCGTAGCTTCCCCGCGCAAAGGCCACCGTTGTCGAACCAGTAGACCAAGGTTGTCGCTTGCGCCATCATCCGACGTTGTACCACGCCGGGTGGTTCCAGCCATGCTGAAATGACCCATCGCGGTCCGCTGCAAGCCGAGTCGTCCTCGTTGCCGTTGCCGCAAGCGTCGTCCAAAGCCGCAGTCCCGCACCGCACTAGCCATTGCAATAGCAACGCCAGCCGCCGATGTCCGCTGCAGCGGCCGGATGACAACAGAGAGACGACCCATGTCCACCAACAAGAAAGCAGCCTCCTCGACCGTGAGAAAGCCAACACCCTTCACTCCTGCCAAACAACGGAAAAGCCACCGGGCGAAGTATCTAGTCACAAAGTATGCTCATCATAACTTGAATTATAAAGCAATAAGTTGTGAGCACCCTGTTCAAACTCCATTGTATACTCATCAACAGTTCCCTTCAATGATAGCTTCAAATTGCTTCATAACCGTGAGGATATTGATCCTTATCAAATTTGGCCATGACCTTAGCACAAAATTCATCCCAATCGGTCAACCGGCCTCTGCGCTCAATATTGTGCAACCAAGTCTTAGCAGATCCCACAAAGTTCAAGGCAGCAAAGTAGGTCTTCAGCGACGAATGAACAACATAAACCTCGAAATACATCAAACGCTGATCCTTCCATAAGCGTGATTCGAACCATCAAACTTAGGGAACTCTAACTTTGGAAATGGTGTTGTACGAGAATGGGGACGCACCGGGTCAAAGTTACGGGCCGGGTTCCGCGAAACCCGCCGCAGTGCTGGCCACTCCCGTTGAGCAACGCCGCAGCCGCCACCACTGATGGGGATGACGCCGCAGGCGATGCGTTGAGGTCGAGCTCGCGGTGTAAATGAGCCGTGGCGACCATGGTGGCGCGACGGGCGGCGCCGCCACCCCTGAGTAGATGTCAACGGCGGCAAGCCACCGAGAACTCCCGACCCGACATGGGCCCCGTGATTCGATCAGATGCGCCGATCCGCCTCTGAGGTAGTCGACGGTGCTTGACGCCTCCCCCGAATCGAGGATCGCGCCACCTCCACTCGGTCCCGCAAATCGTTGAGCACCGTCTCGGCCTCGGACTGCTTCGAGCTCACGTTGATCACCGAATCGAGGGTTTGCTTCACCATATCCCTCCATCCGTGAGCTCCGATGTCACGCGGACGATGGAATCAAGGCACGCCGACATCTCGCTGAACTTCACGATCAGATCTTCCAACGAATTCGCCATCTCGTGCTGCAACTTGATGCAGTTTTCTTCGGCGCCGTGGCTTCAAACTCGATGTCACAAAGAGATTTTCCCCCCAAATTGAAGGGAGCTGATACCAATGGTAACAACCCGGATCGGGAAGTTACCGGATAACTGGATTGGAAGGAGTTTAGGGTAGATTGAGCATAGAATTTGGGAACGGAGCAGGAACGGCGCGGGAAAAGTAGGGACGAAGCAACAGAGCGGGATCTAGGGTTTAGGTTCTCCTCTGCTTAAACGGCCTCCTCTGCTTATAACCTGCAGGGTACCGCGACAAGGCCAACGGGCCGACTCCACGACTGGGCCATACGCCCGACGAGAATACTACAGCTACGAAAAGCCTATCAGGCGAAATACAAGCCCATCACCAGGCACACCACTCAGCCACTCTCATCGCCTTGTTGCTTTGCCGGATGTCAACAGTACAAGTCTTCCTCCTCGCCGTCCGGCCCTTGGTCCTGACAGTTTCTCTGAAATGCCGCAGTGAGAGGTCAGTGTCCACGGACAGTAACTGTCTTGATCACTGCATGCCGGGAGTGGTACGCATGCCAGAGTGTCACACGGTCAGTCGCAAGGCGGCCATACATGCATGCAGGAGAAAGTTAATTCTACACCTAGAAACTAATCATGCATGCAGTGCGTCGCATTGCAGACTGCAGCGCCCGGCTTCGCGTCGTCAAGTCAAGAGAGCAGCAAAGAATCAGCATGATAGCCCCAAATGATAAAGTTAATTATGCAGGATTAGTTTCTACGGCGGATGTCATCTCTGACTGACTGACTAAACAAGCTTTGCGTTCCAATAATTCCGGTCTCTTCTCCTCCGTCCCTCTCTGGTCATATCGTGCAGACGGATGTCATCTCTCTCTATTGGCATGTTGCAAGCGTATATGACTAGCTAAGTTTGCAATCGAAACACTATTAGCTACTTACCGCCAAGTACAGAGAGAGCTCGCGGAGACGACGACCAGCGCAGTGAACTGGCTACAGCCTACATGCACCAGCTCCTCCTCTTCTTGATCCTCTTCTTCCTCCCCCATGAAACCGCCGGGTCGTGCAACCGGCAGTGCGGCAGCACGACCGTACCGTACCCTTTCGGCTTCTACGGCGGCGGCGGCGGCGGCTGCCCTATCCTCCTAGCCTGCAACGCCACCACGTCCACGCCCCCTCCTCCCGCGCAGCACGGCGGCGGAGGCGTACCAGGTGCTGTCGTTCGACTCCACGGCGTCAACGTTCCTCGTCTCCCTCGCGCCGTCCTGCAACCGCAGCGTACACAACGCCAGGGCGGCGCTCGACGACGGCTCCGACTACGGCGTCACCTCCCGCACGGGTCTCTTCCTCCGCAGCGGCTGCACGGGGTCGAGACCGAACGCGAGCAGCAGCTGCAAACGTGCCGCAGCGCATCATGTCGGCGATCCTGCGCACGGCGCAGTGCGACGGCGGCGGCGGAAACGGCAGCGACACGTCGTGGACGTGCGTGCTCGGCGCGCCGCCGGCGCCCGGCAGCCCCGCCGCTGCGAGGGGCGAGGACCAGTTCCTGGAATGGGACAAGGTGGAGGCAGCCGGGTGCTCACCTCGGCAGTGTACGCGTACACGGCGGAGGGGGTGCCGTCGATCCAGTTCGGCAACGCGGAGATGGGCTGGTGGCTGGACGGGAGCTGCAACGACACCACCGGCGGCGGCGGCGGGCAGTGCGCGCGGAACGCAACGTGCCGGGACGTGCAGACGCCGAGCGGGGCGTGGGGGCACCGGTGCGCGTGCGCGGACGGGATGTCCGGCGACGGGTTCGTCGCCGGCGATGGGTGCTACTACGACGGCAGGCCGAGAGGTGAGTGCGCGGTGCTCGTGCTTCATTGTCAGTTATCGTTGCTCTCGATCGTCACGGACTCACGGTGAACGCACTGTGCTCGCGTCGTTGCGTGTGCCACGGAGGTTCTATCGTCTCGAGCGGCGTTGGCACGCGGGCGCAGCAGGCGTGAGGCGTGACAATGACACGTCATTTCGGCCCGAAAGTCTTCCCTGCTGCGCTCAATCATACGCGACCCAGCTCAATAAATCATACACTATTTCTTTAGAAAGATAAGAGCCCTAGAAGATATTGCTCTCGAGTTTAACTTCGTCAGAGAAGTTCTTTCGTCAAAAAAAAAAAAAAAAAACTTCATTAAAGAAGTCATGGTCATTGGGTACAGAGGTGGAAGACATGCGTAAGTTGGATATCTATAGATTTTAACAAATGAACTACGGATTCAATTTTTTTAAAAAAAATATATCTTCCTAACTTATTTTTTTAACTGTAGGGTATCCATTAAACATCTAACTTTCACGCACAATTGGGCCCCTGACATGGACTTCACCACTCACCACATGCATGCTCGAAACAGGCTACACGAACGACTCGGAGCATGAGCTATTATAGCCTCTCTACGATTTGAAAAGAATATTAGAAACATATAAATAGGAAAAAAAAAGAAGTTTCAAATGTTTTAACTACCTTCATATATATGTCTCAAGTGTGTTTTTACGTGTTTTTGAAGTATTTTAGAAGAACTGTCAGGGGCGAAAATAATTGGCCCACTAACGAAGTAGGCCCATAAGCAACACAGTAGCCTGAAGGTCCAAAAAAAGAGGACTGAAGACGGTGCCAAGCCCAACAACTCCTAGACGCATTCCCGGGCTAGGGGACAGCCGGAAGAACAAAGACCGGCTCTTAGCCAGCGGATCCACAAGCCTGGAGGAATAAACATACGAGGCACCTTTTTGGCCCAACAAAAGGCCCAAAGCGGCCTATCTCCAAATACTCATCCAACAAAGCCGAACTCATCAAATCACCCCCAGCCAGGCCAGGAGGGTCCAGGGTGACGACAAAACACCCTAGAAACAATATCATTGGGGCCATCGAGAGTACGGAGAAAAAGGTCTAGAGAAACAGTCTGTATAACAGGCTTGTTATGCCCCATCCACATATGGCCCAAATCGGCCCATAATGAGACTAAACCGGCCCACAAGGCCTGTTTACACCGCGACCTGCTCTTAACCCGAGGACCGGAGAACCCCGAGTTCCGACTCGCCCGAGGGCAAAGTTCCCCGAGGGAAGACCCCGTCTCGCCCGAGGACCGAGACTCCCGGGTGAGGCTTTTCCGCCCGCCCGAGGCTAGGGGCACCCGAAGCTACTTGATTTCTCCTCCCCCTTGGGTCGTACGCCTCGGGCGCGCCTTGGGAATACCAAATGATAGTGGGGGCAGCCGCATTAAATGCCCCCCCTCGAAAGTCGCGATGACAAAGGCAATCGATTGCCCTATCGATTCCCCCTGCCCTGTTATCTCTTCGCATCCCTCGTTGATGGGACGTGAAGGGAACAGATACCTCACACGCCACCGCGCACGAGGAACCATGATCGCACTGTTCATTTCCTTAATGCTCCGCCTCCCCGACACGTATCCGAAGGCCCTCGGGACATTGACACCACACCACGACGCAACTCAGTCAAGCCAAAGCTCATGCTGGGATCCGAGGATCCCCATTAGGTCCTCGGAGACCCCCCCCTCCCTTCGGACAACGAACACGCACGCAGGAGATGCGGGGACGCCGTCCTCATCGGGGCACTCCCTCCTGGGAGCCCGGGTCCGGCTCTCGGACAAGATACGGCGAATGCCCGGACGATAGACACCTTTTAGCCTTTGTACATGACACGTATTGTACACATTATCTCTCCCTTACACTATAAAAGGGAGAGTAATGCCACAGTAGAATGGATCGAGTTTTTTAGGTTCTCACACTTAGCCATCTCATCTCGGGATTGGAGTTCTTCTTCATTCCCAAGAACAACTTGTAACCGCTTTGGTTCCCGTGCACATTTGGTGCGAGGTAATACTGAAAAGGACACAACCGCTGGACGAGGGGCCCCATGGCCTCGAACCGGATAAACTCTTCGCCTCCCAACTCGCACGCGCCATCGGGGGAGCGCACAACCTATAAATTATTGCCGGTACATGGGATACCTCGGTTCTCAAAACACCGACAAGGATGTTTCAAGTGTTTCAACTAACTTCATGTGCTTGTTTCAAGCATGTTTTCGAGTGTTTCAACTCCCTTCGTATGTGTGTTTCAGACGTGTTTTCAAGTGTTTCAGAAGGATGAGTGTTTCAACTACCTTCATATGTATGTCTCAAGTGTGTTTTCAGGCGTGTTTTCGAGTGTTTCAGAAGAATGTTTCAAGTGTTTCAACTATCTTTATGTGTATATCTCAAGTGTGTTTTGAGGCGTGTTTTCAAGTGTTTCATAATGATGTCTCAAGTGTTTCAGCTACCTCCTTATTTATGTTTCAATTGTTATTCCCGGATGATTCAAAAGTAGATCAAACTAATCATCACCGTAGATGATCGCTGGAGTACCTCTCCATGGAGGGAACTTGAGTTTGGACACCAGATGTGCCATGTGGGTTTGTGGATTTTGGTTAAGATTCCGGGCTCGCGATTGGGAGTCGATTTTGTTGGAATTGAAGGCGGGGATCAAAGGGAAAAGTAGCTAGGGATAGGAAGGAGTGCCGCTGGAGGAGCTTCGTCGTTACGTGGCAGTGGAACGACGGCACGGAAGCGTGCCGCACCCGTTGAGCGAGCGTCGTACGGACGGGTCATGCGGTGGCTCGCTTGGAATCCGATGGAAATAGCAGGCAGGGATGGGAGGGGTGGCGCCGGAGGAGTCGGCGAGCCGCGCGGCAGCAGAATGGCGGCAAAGAAGCGTGCCGCACCCGCTGAGCGAGCGTCGTACGGACGGAGCTCGCGGTGGCTCGCTCGATTTCGATTTTCGGCTGGGGCGGGGGCATTTGGATGGGCCGATTTATTTGGTGGGCTGGTTCCGGAAGTCCAGGTGCTAGTGTGCCCAATTGAATCGGGCTGCGGCGAGGATTTGGAATTTTAGTTTGGGCTATCGATAGGTGAGGCCTTTAGACGGCCCAGTACGTCGCTGCAGCAGCCGCAGCAATCACGCGGCTGGCTCTCTGTGACTTGACTAGCACTCCGTCTCTTTCTCCAATGGCCATTGGCATGGCACGTTCCTCTAGCTTCGCATCGCAATATTAGGCAGGCAAAGCAATCCGTCTCTTTCTCCATTTGGCCATTGGTTTAGGGTATCTACTACTTCTTAGTAGCAAACCCCCACTATGGAGTTTTCTGAATCCTCGTGAAGCCACGTCACAGGTAACCCCCGTCCCCGTCGACACCTCAGCGGTAGTTCAGTTTCTCTTTCCGTTCGTCTCTTCGCGTCGCTCTGGAATTTCCGTTCGTCTGTTCGCGTCGCCAATGTTCATTCCCCATTCACTGTTCCACTAGCTGCTGGTCTCCAACGAAAGGTCGCCACATCAATTTGAACACGAAAGGTCATCGTGTTGTAGTACTTAAATAGGCCCCGCCGAATTCCCGGGTCTCCGAGCCGCTGTTGCCACCGGCGGCGTCCCTCCGGGGAAGTGGAGGGCAGCGCTCCCGTCTGCTCGCCGCACTCGTCGGGGAGGTGGAGGGCCACGCGAGCTCCTCCAACCATTGCCGTCGTCACGCGAGCTCCTTGCCAAGCCGCCTCCGCTCGCCGAGGAGCTTGGTCCGCCGCCGCTGGAGAGGTGCCGCCGCCGCCGGAGAGGGCAGAGCGGAGGCGGAGCTCGGTCCGCCGCCGTGGGAGCTCCACCTCGGGCTGCCCTCGACCTCGATCCCGTGGAGGAGTTTGGGTCCCCTGCCCCACGCCTCGTGGAGGCCGCGAGCAGGGCCACCCAAAGCGAAGCCCGCGTGCACCGCCGACTACCGGGCTACCTCGCGCGGCTCATCCTCCTTGCGGCGGGATGGGGCACCGGCCGCGAGAGCTCCTCCATCGACGGCAGATGCGCCTCCACCTGCCGAGTCCGCATCCCCAGCTTGCGTCGCGATGAGAGCGGAGCCAACTGGCCGCGGGCGCAGGGTGCCTGCTGCGTTCTTCCGTGGGTGCAGGGGCCTGCACGCGGTCGCTGGTCACCAGGACCTGGCCGCTGCAGGAGCCGCCGTAGATGCGGGGCCGCAAGCCCCCGACCACTGATCTCGCCGAGCGCGCCGATTCATGCGCCGATTAGAGTGCCGCCGTGGCCTGCATCACGAGAAGCGCTGCATCCGGCCGCCGGAGCCTCTCGACGAGGCGCTGGATCCGACCGGGTAGCAGGATGGGAAGAGAAATGTCGGGCATGGGAAGAAAGAGAAGGAGACTTTGGATTGGCGAGACTGCGAGCACCAGCAGTTAGTGGCCTGGGCGTTCTTGGTGCGGCCCCACAGCGGGTAAGATGATGATTACCATGAAAGGAGCACGCGCATTAGCAGTGAAAGTGAAAAAAAAGGTAGGAGATCTGACTAGTGCTCCAATACAGAAGAGAACGACTATCCCGTGTTGAATACGAGTGGAAAGACGAACTGAGTGGATCAAAGCCGTCCACGTCAATGCTTGAAAGACTGCATGAGGTAATGTTGTGATGTTTTGTTTTGTTTTGTTTTTTCTATAGGGTGGCAACTTTTTCCGCATGAGATACAGAACACAAGAATATTTTGACTTCTGAAGATTAATGTCGTCAAGATGCAGTGGTTTTCTTGAGATCATATATGTGTTTTGCACAAAATTTAAATCATAGTTATACGTGACTAAGTGAGTACCTAAATAGCGTTTTTTGACACGATGCATGCATATATTAAAAAGAACAGCAGTATTACAGCATCTTCATAGAAGATGGAGGAAACAAACTAAGACCAGACCGGACCGTAGAAGACACGTGTTTATCTAATCCTATACGTGACACCACGATGGAGAAATCAAAGCAAGATAGTTTCATTCATATTGTTGTAAAACACACGGACTTGTCCTAGAAGGAAAGGAAAGGAGGAATCCTAATCCTAAATTCGCTTTGTATATGAGGCTTTTACCTAAACTCTTAGCCTAAGCAGGACTATATATACGTGGGAGCTCTATGTTGTAAATTACCAATATTCGATGAATAAAGAATAATCTCCCCTATCTTGTGTCTACTTGTTCTACTTCTTTCATCTACTACGTGATCATGAGAGACTAGAGGGAAAGTCCTAACCAATCGGCAACATGTTTTATAATGAATTTAAATTAAGCCCATGATAGGGGATATATTTTGAAGTATGCTATTAATGATCTAATATTGGCATTAGGGGAGAGAGAGCCTATATTTTGAATGCCAAATATTATTTCCATAGAAGGAAAATGATCTTAAGAGAAAATATTCCTTGGAGCTTGAAGCAGAATAGTATCACACACTAAGTCATACAATAGTTTGACTAATGCTCTTGTGAAGCCCTGAAGGAGCAGAGCATATGCCGATATTTTTGAAATGAGAGGAGTAACTTGAAGTTATGAACCAGAAGGTTGTGTTTACTAGTAGTAAACTAAATGTTATATACTATCAATCTAAAATCTACGGGGACGCCTGTGGGTTCTAGTTTAGCGTATACACGTTAAATAGAAAAGAAATGGAACTCCTCCATTCTCATGAAGAGAACGCCTCAAAAGAAGGTTAAACACCTCTTGAAGAGGATCATCATGAAGATGATATCCAACACAATTAGCGCCAAGCACCTCACTAGTGTTGGGTATGCAGAAAAATATATCATCTCTTGTTTGGGAAATGACAGAGATAGAATATTCTCACATTGTGAGAGTATTAGGAGAAAGAAAATAATTGTCGACAAACTACCTCTTTAATTGCAAATGTTTCTCTTATGGGAACCCTGGATCCGAGACAAAGTCCATGGCAAAATCGCCTCGTAGCGATTATATCGGGTCAATGAAGAATGCAATTGAGGTTGAATCTCCCGTTAAGAAGAAATTAATGTTATGCTATATCTCCGGCAAAACGAAACGAATGAATATCAAATATGCGCTAATAAGTGGATTATGAAAATCTATATAATTCCCCAAGAATATAAATCACAACCAAATCTCATACTAAATATTAAAGTCTAAGGTATATATATTCCTGAATGAATATTCAAGTCTCAAGAAGAGTATGTCCTAGAATAATTACAATCATTGAATGATTTTATAGTGAATAACGCAATGTCATTGTGTATATCACTCATCTCCCATGCAGTAGAGAATATATCTCATAGAAGAGAATTAATAATTCACTAAGAATGAAAGTACATCCTTGAAGGAATTAATCCATGAAGGATTTACCAGTCAATTCTTGAATAAACACCATTCATCTCTCAAGTGAATATAGACCCGAGAGAAAGAAAATGAGGAATCTTAAATACCGTGAAGGTGTCATCAAAACACTTAGAAAGTGTATGAACAAAATAGCAATGTAGTGTTGATATCCTCTATATACCATGGAAGGTATAAGAATAATGGTGGTTTTGGCAATTGAATTATCCCCTAAATGCTAAATGCAAGGCTGGATTTGTACAATCAAAATCTCAAGATTTATAGAATACATTTTGAAAATCCACTAAGGATTAATTATAAGTATCCAAACTCTAGTATAAGTTTGATACACTATCTAGAAGATATTGAATATTAATTTATTTAACCCCATAATCCTCTGAAAGGATCTATTTCTCTGAAGGATAATATTTATTTGTTTTGCACAACTAATAGGTGGTCATTATGCATGAAGTATATTGCTCCCATATAATTCATAGAAGAATTATGAGCCAACTTTTATTTACACATGTTTATGAAAAAGTGTGGTTTGAACAATAAAGTTTAAAGTTTGGCTTTATGAGGGGGGAGCATATTTTATTGAATCTGCCTCTAAGGTAAACCACTAGAATTACAAAGATCGAGAAGATCATATTTGCTAAAACACTAAGTTTATACGTAGATTATGAAGATCAATATCTATTCATGAAGAATAGAATATCCTGAAGAATATATGATCAAGAAGGTTAAATGTTGTACTCTTTTTTTCTATGTGAGTTTTTATTCGAAGGTTTCTCACACAAGGGTTTTAATGAGACAACATGTGCAATACAATTAACGAATGCGATGTACTCTTTTCTCCAAGAACCGTTTTTTCCCACTCGGGTTTTCGGATGGAGTTTTTGATGAGGCATATGCATATCGTGGTAATCGCCCAAGGGGGAGTGTTGTAAAACACACGGACTCTGGCCCAAGAAGGAAAGGAGAAGGATGAATTCTAATCCTAGTCCGTTTGTATGTGGGCTCTTACCGAAACTCTTAGGCCTTGACGTAACTATATATACGTAGAAGCTCTATGTTGTAATTACCAATATTCGGATAAATAAAGAATAGTCTCTCTATCTTGTGTCTACTTGTTCTACTTCTTTCATCTACTGCGTGATCATGAGAGACGGAGAGGGAAAAGCCCTAACCACTGGCAACATGTTTTATAACACATATAACTATAGAAAAATAGCCTAATTTTTTTTTTTAAATTATCTATAATCCCCGCAGCAACGCCAAGTATTCATCTAGTATCACATCACTGGCTAGCAACCAAAACACTACTCGTCGCAAGAGCACACAGACTCGCAAGAGCACACAGCGGAGACGAGAGACCGACGGGCAGCGTCAACCGTCGTCTGCCTACATGCGCCGCCTACTCTTCTTCCTCCTCTTCCTTCTCCATGCAACCTCCACCGCCGCCGCCGCCGCCGGCAGCTGTAGCGACCGCCGTTGCGGCAGCACCTTAGTGCCGTACCCTTTCGGCTTCTCCGGTGACTGCCCCATCCTCCTGCGCTGCAACGCCTCCGCGTCGACCGTGGCGCTCCTCCCGAACAGCACCACGCCATACCCGATCACCTCGTTCAACTCCACCGCCTCCACCTTTGTTGTCTCCGTCGTGCCCTCGTGCAACCGCAGCGTATCCATGGCACGGGCGTCGCTCGCCGGCGCCTCCTTCGACGTCTCCTCGCGCACTACGCTCTTCCTCCGCGGGGGCGCTGCCGCACGCCGCTGGTGGCTAATTCGTCCTCCGTCAGCTGCAGCTTCCCCGACGACGTCCTGTCAGGTCTGCTCCAAACGGCGCAGTGCGGCGGCGGCAACAACGATATGGCCTGACGTGCGTGTCCTCGCCGCCGGCCCCCAACAGCGCGGCTTCCGGGAGTGGCGAAGACCAGTTCCTGGAGTGGAAGAAGGTGGACGACGCTGGGTGCGAGGACGCGCTGACGTCCGCGGTGAACTCGTTCACGCCGGACGGGGTGCCGTCAATGGAGTTTGGCGTGGCGGAGTTGGGGTGGTGGATCGACGGGAGGTGCAACAGCCCCGCCGCCAACACTACCGGGGTTCGCTGCGCGCAGAACGCGACGTGCCACGACGTCGAGACGCCGAGCGGCGCGTGGGGCTACCGGTGCGCGTGCGTGGACGGGATGGTCGGCGACGGGTTCGTTGCCGGCGACGGGTGCCACTTCGGTATGGTAGCTCGTCTCTTCTTTTGGTGTTTTTCTCACTAATTTTTCGTCAGCCGTCCAAAACTAATAATCCAACGGTTTATTTCTGATATCAAGACCCCGTTAGAGGCAAGCTACCGGCGGCGGCGCTTGCCGGCATCGTTTCTGCCGGCTTCGTTTCCTTGGTGGTCTTCTTCTCCATCGGTCTGTCGATTTGGTTCCGCCGCCGGCAACGGAAACAGCAGAAGAATCCCATGCTCATTAGGAAGACTGCCAAACACGCACGAGAAAAAATACTTTTCCGCGGCAAACAAGTGGAAGACGACCTCGAGGAGGTTGTGGCCGGGCCCCAGCGATTTAGTTACGACGAGCTTGCCACAGCCACAGGAAACTTCTCCGACGACCGGAGACTCGGGAGAGGAGGTTTTGGCTCCGTGTACCGAGGTCTGTTGACCGACACGAGCCGCGACGTGGCCGTGAAGAGGGTGTCCGAGACCTCTCGGCAGGGCTGGAAGGAGTTCGTCTCCGAGGTGAGGATCATCAGCCGTCTCCGGCACCGGAACCTCGTGCAGCTCATCGGCTGGTGCCACGGCGGCGGCGACGAGCTTCATCGTCTACGAGCTGATGCCCAACGGTAGCCTGGACGGTCACCTCCACGGAGCGGACAGCCAGCTGCTGACGTGGCCGGTCAGGTACCGCATCGCGGTCGGCGTCGGCGAAGCTCTGCTGTACCTGCACCAGGACGCCGAGCGGCGCGTGGTGCACCGGGACGTCAAGCCGAGCAACGTGATGCTGGACGCGTCGTTCACCGCCAAGCTCGGCGACTTCGGGCTCGCCCGGCTCATCGACGACGACCGGCGGTCGCACACCACGGGCGTTGCTGGCACGATGGGGTACATGGACCCGGAGTGCATGCTCACCGGGAGGGCGACCGTGGAGTCGGACGTGTACAGCTTCGGCGTCCTACTCCTCGAGATCGCCTGCGGCCGGCGCCCGGCGGTGCGTTGCGCGGGAACGAGGACGACGAGGAGTACTTCGTCCACCTGGTGCAGTGGGTCTGGGACGCGTACGGCGGCGGGACCATCCTCGACGCGGCCGATACGCGGCTCGAGGGGCAGTTCGACGGCCGGGAAATGGCATGCGCGATGCTCGTCGGGCTCTGGTGCGCGCACCCTGACCGCGGCCTGCGTCCCACCGTCAGGCAGGCCGTCAACGTGCTGCGGTTCGAGGCGCCTCCACCGACCCTCCCCGCGAAGATGCCAGTTGCTACCTACGGGCCGCCGGCCGATCGTCCTGCTGGCTCCACAACGTCGTCGTCTCGGGAACCGGCGACGACGACCATGAGCACGCGGTGATGGCGTTGGCAGTTTGGCACAACGGAGCCGTCGGCCTTGTCAAGTTTATGAAATGGTTGTACGATGAGTTGGGTTTCAGATCATTGCGTAGGTCTTGTTCGAGCTCTGATAACATTTGCTTCTACTCTTTCAGTTCACAGCCGAGCTGAGCTACTGAAGTTGTTAATTGTGCAACTTTACTGAACATTTGTTCAACAGGACACATCAACTCAAGAATCAGCAGTTTAAAAGGGAGCTGTGTGTATGTGTCTGTTACGTATGTTTTATCAAGATCAGAAGACTATGATGACAGTGCTAAAATAAGCAGTGACTGAAAACTTCTTCACTTATTGGAATGCCTATTAAACCCATGGTGATTGGGAGATGTTTTAGTCATGCAGATTTTTTTTTTTTGCAAGCCAGCGTTCTGAGTACGTTACGGCTGGCACAGTTTGCCTCTAAACTGCCACCTTCACCAATTTTTTTTTGAGGAAATCCTTCACCAATTTTCAGCAGAAGGCCCATCCAATTATATCTGAACAAGGAAATCACTAATCCCAACACAGATAATGTCTGCTTTATTAGTACAGTATTTTTTACCTAAAGCACCATGAGTAAGTTTACTGGTAAAGCTGAACCTGTGTTGAAAAAAAAGTGGTAAAATAACTTTTCATAGTAGATTTGGGAGGGGGCTAACTCCAGTTGAGGAGCTAATTTGTTTGGCAACGTATCCTATGCAACCCAAAATTCAAATGCGCAACCTATGCAACTAATAATTAAGGCCACAGGATCTAGATCCAATGTTTGGTGTTTTTTTTTAAAACCCCTCCACCTATGGGGTTTAAATCTAACCTATGTGTATCCGTATGGGAGGGTTTAAGTGAAAAATAAAATTGTTTTAAACTTTTTTTGTCGTTGATGATATATATTTTTTAATTTAGTACGGTGATGTGAAGAGAAGATATAATGGCAATCATGCACAGAGCTAGGGAGATGTGTCGTGGTACTAAAGCTGCATTACAAAATTTGATTGTTCTACTAAGTTTTGAAGAAAGAACAGTACAATTGGGCCCTTCACAATTAAAGCATCGAGCTTCTAGCAACGCCATTGTGACCGATAATAAGAGATGAAATAGGCAATAGGGTAAGGGGGCGTTTGGGCTGCCCCACTCCACATTTGTCATCTCCGCTCCACATTTTTTTAGCTAAAACAGTTTTAGCTTCATGCAATCGATTCGAGAAACAAATGGTAGAGTTGTGAGAAAACCCCGGGTTCTCCATGAACTCTAGGGTCTTGTGGAGCTGCTCTATGGTGGAGTTTGTGCAACAACAGTTCATGGGACCAGTACCAAACACTCCATAAGTCTAAGAGCATCTCCAGCAGTACTACCCAAATGTGACTATCAAAATATCAATTTAGGTAGCTATCAATTTGCGCACTATCCAAATTTTGTTGTTTGCTCCAAAGAACGCTACCTAAAACAGAGAACCTAAATAAATCCATTATACCCGAGAATGACATGTGAGACCCATATGTCATCCACTACCATATTCTTCTTCCGTGGACGAGCACGGAGCAAGGCAGGGTACCGCCGCCAGTGAGGTTCACCGAGGAGGGGAGGACTCGTAGTGGATGGAAGAGGCCTCGCCGGGGAGTGGAGGGGCGGTCTCACCACGCTGGATGTGTCGGGGGCGGCTGGGAGGCCTCGCCGCAAGAGATGGGAGGGGCCTCGCTGTGTGGTTGTGCAGGGGAGGGGAGGGGGGCGGCCGGGAGGGGAGTGAGCGACCTCGCCACCGGGAAGGGAGATGCAATGTCGCCACCGGGGAGGGGCGGACGACCTCGCCGCTAGGGAGGAGAGGGGCGACCTCGTAGATGCCATGTTAGCTGTGCAAAATCCGTCCACAATTCTCGTAGATCCATGTTGTCCTCTTGTCTGAAATTAGCATATATGCAATAGATGTGCTGAAATCCCCATGGTCTCGATTAACTGAAATAGATGTGCTGAAATTTAGTCAGTCAATGGTAGGCAATACAACACTTGTTATTACCTAGCTGATGGAATTTACCCAGAATGGACAACCTTTGTGAAGTCCATAAATTCACCTCAACTAGAAAAGCACAAGGTGTATGCAGCAGAACAAGAAGGTGCAAGGAAAGATGTGGAGCGTGCTTTTGGTGTCATGCAAGCTCGCTTCAATATTGTGCGTCGTCCAGCACGATCTTGAGGACAAGGATTATTAGACAGATCATGAAAGCTTGTGTTATTCTACACAACATGATAGTGGAAGATGAGGGAGAAATGGCTAGAGTCTATTGATCTGAATGCAATTCCTGGTGCATCAATTGTTCTTCCTCCTGAAGTGCAGAAGGCCTCGAACAGTAACCCATGCTTCAATGATGTTCGACGCAGAAATTCTGCTATCCGTGCTCACTCAGTCCACACTCAACTAAAAGATGATTTAATTGAGCACATTTGGCAACGTTTTGGCCATAGGGCTCCACGTTTTTTATAATAACTTCATGTAAGCTCTTTCATGGAATTTTTTATTAGCACAGTTATTTATATTGAGTAAGCTAACTTACTGTTTGTTTTCTTTTTTTGTACAGAATCGTTGATATGGAGTTGATTGGAATTTCTAGCAGGCTATGATGGAGGTTGTTGGGTTTTGGCTTTCGGCAACCCTTCCTCGACAATGCAGTTAGCTGTTCAATTTGCTTTTGTGGCCTAAATAAAGTTGTATGGTTTGAGTTATGGTTATCAATCAGTGCATTATGTAGCAAATGTATGGACAATTTATTTTACTTTTATGTTTAAAACCTTTGGTTATACCCGTTGCCTATCTTAAGTTGGTCATGTAGTAAAATGGCTTGTTTTTATTGAAATGACATATTTTTTTCATATGAGATGTTTAGTGCTATCTCCACATAGAGAGGCACAAAGATTTTGTTCACAGCACATCTGCTTGTCTCTCAGTGCATGGAAGTATTAAAAATACAAATAGCTAGCAGCATGTAGATAGTTGTATGAACTGCCAGCTATTTGGTGCTGAGGTGGATGGCTCCTAGCTAGCAATTAGCTAGGACGGTTCTTGATGGCCTTAGTCTACTCCCTTATTCTTGAAAAGAGTGTCGTGGATTCGCATCATCGTCTAACCACGTGGTTGGCACTAGATTTCGTGCTCTTCTTTAGTGCTCCTGCTCTCTCAATTGGCGTACCATAACTGGATTCGCACGGCAGCGTTTTTTAATAAGGGTGTCCGCAATGGTAATAGCTAGTGCTAGCTACGTAGTCGGCTGATGTGGAGGTGAGAGACAACAACAAAGACTATTTTATATTACTGGACCCATATGCTCTCCTCATATGTTCTTGGGCTACGTGAAAATAGTCTAGCTATTTGCATGTAGCTAGTGACTACTCTCTCTCCTATTTTTTTCTTGCCACGTCACATCTAGATAGCTAAATAGCTAACCATTGCGGACGACCTAAGAGCAGATCGGAATGAGGTATGCCGCGGACTGTTGCCGCACATGTCGTCCACAGAAAAACAAGGCACGCAAGCTAGCCATCCACTACAAATACACAAAAATATAATGGATCCACGCCGCCGAAGCATGGAACCATAGCTACTTGTTGAACACAAGTACATCGGGCACGCTCTCTTCTTGCAGCTAGCTAGAGTGGAGAGCGAGGACGATGATGCCCTATGGCACGGCGGCGGAGTGGGAGGCGGCGCTGGGGCGCCCATATGACCTGGGCAGAGGCCCCGTGGGTCTTTCCGTACTCGGGCGGCGATGCGGAACTGTTGCTCATGTGGTACGCCGTCGCCCTCGTCTACCTCGTCCGCATGCGCATTGGCGCCGCTGCCCGGCGCCCGCCATGATTATCCAGCAGCTCGCGTCGGGCCATGCGCTATTTATACAAGCTGCAGCCCGGGGTGCCGCAGTCCTCGCCGGTTTCCACCTACCTAGCTCCACTACATGAGGGAGAGCTAGCTACCTGGCTACTTGTGGTTACTTAATTAATTATTTTTAATTTGTTACATCTATTGACATGGTAATTGTTAACATATAACCTGAAAAACAAATTAATGTACCTGTTTGCATCGACTAAATAAGTTGTTAATTAGCTGATAAAAAACTCTAGCTAATCAAAACCGCCAAACGGCCTGTTTAAATGATGCAGTTTTTGAAAACTATAGTATCACACAACTGTGGTTTTATAGGCTAGAGAGATATAATATAATACAAGATTGGAGTTTCTAAAAGTCCAAAGATATGGTTTTAGAGACAACAAGATTTGTTGCATCAAAACTCTAGCTTTTAAAAACCAAAGTACTTTGTAAAATCATAGTATTTCTCGAATACTTCAAAAAATGCTTTGTATCTAAATAGGACCTAAGTTATCTTCTAGCTTAAAGGCTATTTTCAACTATTCAACCATGCATCCAGCTTATAAAAAGATATTAGCTGGCTCACTGAGCTATTATATCTAATAAAAACATCGCGTTAGCTGATCTTAGGTGCTAATAACATAAATTGTAACAATAGGAATTAGAATTGTGCAATAAGCTAAGTTATCAAATACTTAGGGGAATGTCTACTCCATAATTGGGTGAAAAGGTCCGTCATACACCCATTTTTTAGCATGTTACAAGAAAAGATTCGGGGTGCATGGAAGGCAATTTCACACCTACATTAAAAGAGTTAAACACACCAGCAGCACTTATGTCCACAAACTCTCAAAATTGAAATCTAGCCCCTGAACACGTAATGAGGCAAGCTCCGTCCTCAGTCGCTCATGAACCCCGTGCAAGGCTAAGGACAGGACATCTACTTGATCTATACTTATTTTGATCAACTACTATAAGTAAACCACGTCTATATATTGTTAGGATAGTCCAACGACTGGGTCGGACCCTTTCTCACATCCTGATCGGGGACGCCCAGCCCAAGACTCAACCGGTGGGCCCCCGGCCGCACAACCCTATAAAGAGGAGGTGGGGACCATGGCTCAAGACACGAGGTTCACTACAGCCGCCACTCCCCACCGTCCAAACCCTAGACCGATCGAGAGGGTGGCACTGTCAGCGACGGGAAGCTCCACCGACGTCCTCACTGAATCGACGGACTTCATCGACTCATCACCGATGACATGGCCGGCTTGAACTCCTCCGCCACGACCACCGATTGTCGGTAACATCACCCCACTCTCCTCACTTGTCATTCTCTCCTCTCCAGATGATTCTTGTTCTACGTGTTTTTATCCTAAATGTAAAGAACTCCACTAGATGCTACCCTAGACGATCCAATAGTCCTAACATATATGTGTAAAACTATCAAATAAATTTGAGCTCAAATGGTGTATGGATAAAAAAAAAAAAAAAAACTCTACTGTCATCCTTAATTTAAAAAATCCACAAATTTCTATTTCTAAACCATGGAATGAGCTATACTAGGCACTAGCAATGAAAGATGATAGGATAAAGTTGCTAACCTTTAGAACTCTATAATGGATGGAGGAATAGACTCTTCACAAATCGGTCAATCAAAAAATGTCCACGAGCACCTTCACCCGAGCAAGAACAAAGAGCTTCAAATGGTATTGGATGGCTCAGTGCACTACAGGAAAGTGAAACAGGGATCTTCGCCGACGGATCTGCGTTTCGCCGACCACTTCAAAAAGTTGGCGGTCGGCGAAGATTTCTTCGCCGACAGCCGCGTTTGGCAAAGAGGCACGGTCGGGCGAAGAGGTCTTCGCCGACCGCCAAGTTCTCGGCAAAGAGCAACGCTTGGCAAAGCACCCTCTTTGCCGACAAAGAAACGGTCGGCGAAGAAAAACCCGTCGGCATTTTTGACACCGACGTAACGGTTAACTACCGTCGCGCACATTTCGCCGACCGCCCACCGTCCGGTCGTCGGCAAGTTCACCATCTTCGCCGACCGCCCACCGCCCGTGGTCGGGCGTTTTTTTAAATTATAAAGCAATGCCCGTGTCGCCACGCGTCGCGGAAAAATACCGAGCGTTGGGACTTCGCCCGAGCACCCTACAGATGGCGGCGTCGGAAGATGGTCTTTGCCGAAAGCACCGCCAATCGGTGCTCGGCAAAAGATTGCCTTTGCCGAAAGCACCTTTCCAAAAATTTTCGCGAAGTTTAATTTTTTTAATTTTCCATCACAACTTTTTCTGTGCCTTAGCTACAGTACATGGAGTTCATTATTCAAGTTTGAAAAATGATAAACATGCTTGTGAGTCTATATTGAGTCCTCATCCATGGTGAGACACCGAAATTCAAATATCTTGTGCGCAAACACGCCGACTCACTTGTTTGCCGATTGTTTTAAAATTCTATAAAATTCAAACGGAGTTGAAAAATCATGAAACTTGACGAGTTGTCCTTATATCGCATGTATGCGCTTATGAAAAAGTTTGAGTCGATTTAGGGACGGTTGCATCTCTGATGGCGATTACCAAGACATCTCCAAAGATGTGATAAATGTAAAACTCAAGTTGAGATGTCTAGGTTTCAGCAGTCCGGTATGCAAACTTGCATGAAACCTTTTCAAATTTTTCCATAGTTTAAACATGCAATATAACGATGACTCGTCAAATTTCATGAATTTCCAACTTCTTTTTTTTTTAGAATTTTAAAATGATTCACGCCAAGACGAATCGAAATGTCTCGCGCACAAGATCTTTGGATTTTCTCACGTGTCCATAGATGAGGGCTCAAAATATACTAACAAACAAGAATATCATTTTTCCAATCACATAATTTCATTTTTCCGAGGACCTGCAAATCAAATTTTAGTTGTCAAAAAAATATTCGAGTAAAAGAAGAAAAGTATTAAAAATAGTAAAATGTGCGTAAAATGTCCCAATTTTTGACATGTACTTGTAAACACTCTATCTAAGCTCCAAAAAAGTTGAAGTGAAAAATCCAAAAAAATTACTTTGCCGAGAGCGCAAACATGCCCTCTGGGCGAAGTCCTTTTCACCGACCGCCATGCCTAAGGGCGGTCGGCGAAGCCTTGTCCCTAGCGCCCCGCATGTCTCGGTTTAAAAAAACAAAACTTCGCCGACCACTGTTTGCCTAAGGGCGGCCGGGGCAGTTTCCCCGCGCGCCCCCGCCCTGGGTCGCGAAAAAAACAAAACATCGCCGACGACAATCGGGCGGGGCGGCGGGCCGGCTTCCTCGCGCACCCACCTTGCTGGTTAAAAAAGACAAAAATTCGCACACCGCCGGATCGGGGGCGGTCGGCGAAGCAGCATATACGCCGACGCCCCCGATCCGACCGGGCCGGCGAATATCCAAAAAAAAAGGAAACCACATACCCACGCCCACACTCACCACTTCCACACACCACTCACACACACGAACACACACACGCACGCACGCCAAGAACGCCGCCGCCGGGCGCCGCTGTCGCCGAGCCCCCGCCGCTACGCCCGGGCCGACGCCGCTACCGCTTCCCTCGACATCGCTTCGCCGCGACGCGACGCCCGCCGCGGTCGCCAAGGCTCCCCCAACGCCGCCGCCCCCCGACGCCGGGCCCCTGACCCGCCCCGGGCGGCCCCCTCAAGGCCGCCGCCGCCCCCGGCCCCGATGCCGACGCCGCCCGCTGCCCCCACGGTGAAGAGAAGAAGAGGAAGGGGAGGGAAGAGGAGGAGAGAAGGGGGCCGGTGCTAGGGAAGAAGAGGGAGGAGAAGAAGAAGGGGAAGGAGGAGGAGGAGGAGGAGGGAAGAGGGAAGAGGAGGAGGAGAAGGAGGAGGGAAGAGGAGGAAGAGAAGGAGGAGGAGGAGGTGGAGGAGGAGGAAGAGGAGAAGGAGGAGGAGAAGGTCGACGCCGGCCCGTGCCGCCTGCTCGTGTCCGTGCTCGTGGTTCGCTGTCGTGCCGCCTGCTCGGCCCACCGCCCAAGCTAGGTGAGCATTCGTGCCGCCGCGACCGTCGTTAATATATGAATGTGTGCCGACAATGAAGAATTGAGTTCGATGTGTATGCATATGTGTTGGTCGGCCATCGTGCCGTTGTTTTCTTGCGTATTGAAAACCTCAAATAAGGTAGGGGAGGTTCGCTGAAATTTCTAATTGAACCTGTCTTTTTTTTCAGGTGACAGCCCGTCGGTGCCGCGCCGGAGTACGTGACTTCACCGCCACTGCTGGTCTGCCTGCACCGCTAGGTATAACCCCTCTTTACATATGATGGTCGTAGATCGCGTAACCTAGTTAGGCGTCTCCCGTCCGAAAGAGATACGGTTGGAGGTATGGATTTCTTTGCATATCTACGACCGTATCTGTTTCGGATTGTCCACGTTTTTTGGACAGCCCACGGATACGTAGATGGGTCAGTTTCCATGTTCCGCTCCGGTCGGCGACAGAGTTTCGGCATCACCTCCCCACCGTTCTCCGGATACACACTCTCCCTTCCAGACGTGTATCGAGAGAACAGCGGGAGGTGCTGCCGAATTCTCGCCCCGGCCGGATCGAGCATGGAAATCGACCCATCTACGCATCCGGCGGGATTAGACCTATCCCTCGGCCTATTAGAGAGTAGGAACACCATGTAGATCGAACTCATAGTTGGAATTCGTGGTTGCTAAAGGATGGACGATCGCTGTGGATGTACGATGATTGGAGAAGTAAGCGTGATTTTGACGAAGAATGGATGGACAAGACCAATGAGTTCTTGAAATGGTATGGGGCAACGCTGCGTGCTCGTGGTCATTTGCTAGTTTGGTGTCCCCGGCATAGAAATGTGACAACACGAAGAGTCACCGAAAGGATATGCAACGTCATCTTCTAGATGTTGGATTCACCAAGAACTATACCGTGTGGGTATACCATGGTGAAGCACAACGTATGAGAGAGGAGGAGGTGAGAGCACGCCTCGAGGATTGTGATGGTGATGCCGGGGTTGTAGATATGTTAGATGATGTCCACCAAGGACTTTTCAATGAAGCACGTGACAAGGAGGCGATGGAGAAGGAGGCAAAGAATTTCTATGAAATGTTGGACTCGGCGGCGAAAACCCCTTCATGAGAACACACCAGGTTTCGCGAATCGGATGGCATTTGTCGCTTATTAGGGCTGAAGTCTGAATTGAACATCACCGAGCAGGCTTCGATAGGGTGTTGTCCATTGTTGGCACCCTCGCTTCCAAAGGGCCATAACCTACCATCGAGCATGTATGACTCCCAGAAACTCTTTACGGCACTTAAGATGCCGTATGAGCAGATACATGCTTGCGAGAATGGGTGTGTCCTATTTAGGAAAGAGCACGCCGATGCAAAGCACCGCCCAAAGTGCAAAGCCTCTAGGTACGAAGAGGTCCCAACCGAGATGGTCGATGAAGCGAGTAAAGTCGCCAAAAAATACTACGGTACCTACATTGTTTGTACCGAGGATTCAACGACAATACATGACCGAGGAATCCGCTAAACAGATGACGTGGCACAAAAATGGCAAGCGATACACTCCAGATAAGATGATACATCCATCAGATGGTGAAGCATGGCAATACTTTGATGGAAAACATCCCGAGAAAGCAATGGAGGCGTAAATGCGTGTCGCCTCGCAAATGAATGGGTTCAATCCCTATGGAATGAGTACGGCCCCATACACTTGTTGGCCCATATTCGTTATCCCCCTGAATCTCCCCCCTGGTGTCGCCTTTCAACGGGACACCATATTCTTGTCGCTTATAATTCCGGGCCACCCGGGGAACAAGATGGGTGTGTTTATAGAGCCTGTGATCGATGAATTGATCAAGGCTTGGGATGAAGGCGTATGGACATACGACCGAGCCACGGGCGTTGTTCAAAATGCATGTTTGGTACCAGTACTCAATTCATGACTTCCTGGCGTATGGGTTGTTCTCAGGCTGGTGTGTTCATGGAAAGTTCCCGTGCCCAGTATGCAAGGAAAGTCTGATGTTCATCAGGTTGCAGGCGGGTGGTAAGTTTTCGTCGTTCGACCTACATCGTCAGTTTCTGCCTCTTGACCATCCATTCAGACAAGACACGAAGAACTTTACAAAAGGGGTCGTAGTGACAGAACCTCAACCGCAGATGAAGACTGGTGCCGAGGTCCGTGCTCAGCTAGATTCTCTTGTGGCCAAGGCCCAAGGTGGTGGTTTTGTGGGGTATGGTCAGCAGCATATGTGGACTCATAAGTCGGGCTTGGAGAGGCTCCCCTATCATGATGACCTTCTTGTGCCACATCACCTTGACAATATGCACTGCGAGAAGAATATCGCTGAAGCACTTTTTTGCACACTCATGGACACTGAAAAGTCTAAGGACAACCCTAAGGCTAGAGTGGACGTGGCAAAACTTTGCGATAGACCAAATCAAGAGATGAGGCCTCCCGCAGGCGGCAAGAGATGGCGAAGGCCCAGTGTCGATTTTGTCTTGTCTAGAGAAAAAAGAAAGGAGGTACTTAAATGGATGAAGACACTGAGGTTTCCAGATGGGTATGCACATAATGTGAAGAGGGGAGTCAATTTAACTACTATGCGAGTCAATGGGATGAAGAGTCATGACTATCACGTATGGATTGAGCGGCTGCTTCCCACGATGGTTCGAGGCTTTGTCCCTGAGAATGTATGGCTAGTCTTTGGCGAGTTGAGTTATTTCTTCCGCCAGCTGTGTTGCAAAGGCGATCTCTCAGACCGTTTGTAGACAGTTGGAAAAGGCGGCACCTGTGTTACTCTGTAAGTTGGAGAAAATCTTCCCACCCGGCTTCTTCTTGTCGATGCAGCATATGATTGTGCACCTCCCGTACGAGGTGCGTGATATGGGGCCGGTCAAGACACCATTGGTGCTACCCAATCGAGAGAACTCTAAAGAGTGTCGCAGAAAATGTAGAAATAAAGCCAGAATCGAGCCGTCACTAAGCCGAGGCATACCTTGTGGAGGAGGTGTCAAACTTCACAGAAAAAGTACTATCTGAGAACATTCCTAGCGTGCATGATCAAATCCCTCGTTACAATGCCGACGAAAATCATCGAAGCTCAGCCTTTTCCAAGGTCAATACGGAAGCGCCGGTGCATCTACCAAGAAGGGGGTTGAGCAACAAAGAGTGGCACAAAGATCATGCTATATGTCTTGACCAACTCTTCCCGAGGTGGATCCGCACAAACGTGAATTCATTCGTGAGACTTGGTCGGATCAAGGGATGCAGAGCCACCGCGAAATTGATACTCTTCTTTCACAAGGTGCCGGACCACGTAGACCCGATTTCATTTCGTGGTTCAAGAGAAGGGCCCAAACCGATCGCTCTATCTGTGGCGAGCTAATTGCTGTTGTAAACGGCCGTGATTTGAGGGTTAGGTCATTTATCGCTTATGATGTGAATGGATATCGTTTCCACACGACAAGCTACGAGAACGAGGGCGACCCAACCAAGTACCACGAAACGGCGTGCTAACAGTCGATAATAATGGGAATGAGTACCATGGCAGAGTCGAAGAAATATACGAGCTTTCATTTTATGGCGCCCGCATCCGAAACCTGTGATATTCAAATGTCACCGGTTCGACCCCATAATGAATGTACTAAACGTGCGCCCGGCAATTGGGCTAGTCGGTTCGACCAGATTCCGTGTATCCACGATCCGATATATACATTGTGGCTCAGCAGGCCGTGCAGGTTTATTACCCGCCATATGCCCGCAAAAAAAAAAGATTATCTTAAGGGTTGGGAGGTTGTGCGTAAGGTAGCGCCGCATGGTAAATTACCCGTCCCAAATGATGAAGATTATAACTTGATCAACCCAATCACATATGAGGGAGAGTTCTATCAAGAAGAGGGTCTGCGGGGAGTTTTGTGATAGACCTATTTGGAGATATAGGAATGGAAGTAGACGATGAAATGTCCGATGATGACTACGACGGCATTGAGGTGTTCGACTTTGAAGGACATAGAAATGCTAGAAAGATTGAGCACGGTCAATGAAGGCAACAATCCTACTTGATTCTCTTAGTGATTTCGACAATGTTGACAAATATGACGAAGCGGAGAAATGCTCCAAATGGGCGATGATCCCGATTACTTCTAATACATGTAATACTATGTTATTTTGTTTTCACCGTAATTATATCTTATTTATATTTTGATTACAAATTCATGTAAATCTAATTATGCCTTGTTTATGTTTTGATTACAGGTGATCGAACAAAGATGGCGGAGGTCGCGGAGGTCGTGGAGGTCGCGGGAGGTCGACGACCCCGAGAGGTCGTCCGCGTGCCTTGACCGGATTTACAAACTGGACGAAGACAAGGCCGACGGACGGCGGGAGGGTTCACAGAGGCGGCCTCCCCTCGTGTCGAGGCCTCCGGCTCCCACGCCCGGGCCCGAGGTGGAGGAGGAGGACGAGCCCGAGGTGGAGGAGGAGGACGACGACGAGCTGGTGGCGGCGACGCCCGAGTCGGGTGGCCCAGACCCACCGCGGCGGGACGCCGACGTCACCGACGGCGGGAGGACGCGTCTGGTGGCTCCAAATCCTCCGGTGGGGGTTCGACTCGGCGGCAGCAAGGGCTGCGAAGGTCTACTTGCGAGGCCCCTCACGACTCCCCTCGATGCTCCGCTCCATCAGAACCGCCTCGTGATTCGCCCCCAAGGGACAAGGTAAGTAGATTTAGATGCGTACTTCATTGTCTTCATTATGCCTACTTCATGTCTTCATTATGCCTACTTCGAAAGTGAAACTAATATCGTGTCTTCATTATGCAGGAACCGGATCGTTGTGTCGGGCGGTCAATCACGCAAGCCCGCCGCATCATCGGGTTGCCGCGGCAGGCGGCACTACCCCTCGGCGCCGTCACGCACCACGGGCATACGGGGCCGGCCGCCCGCCGGCCAGCCTACTACCAAGGAGAAGACTCGACTACACCCACAAGGCAGCGCGGGTGCTCACGGAGTTTTGGGTAACTCGCCCTCGCGCACAAAGCCTTTTCTCAATACATCGCATCCTTAAAACCATGAATTTGATATCGTATTTGTATGCGTAACTTCTTCAAATGCGAGGAAGGACAGAGGTGCTAGCTGCAAGGGTGCTTGAGAACGCCTTGCAAAAACGCGTCACCGATATACTTTCAGGATGCGAAGTACCAGGCCATCATAAACTACCATGCAACGGTCTTTGGGTCGAAAAGTATCAAAGGAGAATGCAAGGACTATGATGTTGACCCTTGAACAGTTCTTGGAGGTACATACATGAACAACACTAAGCGGTGCTTGCTTTGAGATTTAATATAGTTAATGTGATCTTCTAATCTGACCTTTTTCATGACGTGTAGATGAAGCCGACTTGGTTACGCGGCCATGGGGATTGCTGGGATCAAATCGTGGACAAGTGGTTCACGGAGGAGTGGCAAAAGGTGCACGATGATGCCCGGGACCGGCGTTTGGTGATGCCAGGTCCATCACACCACCAAGGCAGTCGGAGCCTTGCGGAGTACAAAAAATTATGGGTGAGTGCTTTTCTTTTGTTAAGCTCAATCTTATTTTATCGTCGTTCCAGCTCACTAATCCTCTTCCTTTGTTTTTCACAGCTGAAGACACATCCGTGCATGACCGCAGCGATTGGCAGGCCTTCGCATGGCGCACAAGAAGAGGGCGCCTCCTCCGACGTTTCCTATGACGTCAGCGACCCGCAGAGGGGCGGCAACCCAGTGTGGGCCAACGGATCGGTGAGTACACGGCGGCGACTTCGGCAGAAATATGGGAGGACTACGATCCGGGCGCCCATGCCATTGATACGGACATCGTCCATGGCCACTTTTAGGCAAGAAGCACGGAGGTTGGGCGCCGCCGGCGGCATCATCGACAGCTCCCGCTTGAGACTCTCCGACGTCCGAAGCACGGAGGGCGGACACGGACCCGCCGATACGGCCCAGAGCAAAGCGTGGCACGGGGCCGTTTCGGTGCCCTTGAGGTGGAGGCCCAAAGCAGCTAGCCCAGCAGCGGCGAGGAAAGGAGGCGTCCCGGGAGGTGGAGGCCCAACAGGCGACAATGGCGGCCAAGTTCGAGGAACTTACTAGGTTCCTTGCCACGACAGGTGGATTGAGTCCGCCACCGGGCTCCTAGGTCCGGTCGTTCCACAGCCGCGCACTCGCCGCTCGGGTACTCCGTGAGTATGATAGCAAAGAGTTTCCATTTTCGTTTCAAATAATCATGTCTAACACCCGCAACATTGTCTTCTTTGCGCAAGGCTTCCACCCAGGATCGGCGGGGTCGAATCACCCGCCGCAGTGCTCCAGGTGTAGAGCAAGGCTTCCTGTCCCCCGAACCATCAAGTTCCACCTTTCCCACCCTTGCCACTAGCTGCATGAGCTTGTGAGACTCCCCGACTTTGTCCGGATCATTTGTGGACTTGTTTCTCTTGTGAACTTGATGTTGGACTTGTGGACATGATGTTGGACTTGTGAGACTTCGATGTAGACTTGTGCAACTTGTTTTATGTGATATATCGTTGTGTTTCATGTGGCGGATGTGTGCAATGCGATATATATATGTTCCGGGTGATTGAATGGATGAGATATATATTATGCATGTGTTTGTTTGTCAAGGGGAAAGCGAAAACAAAAAAAAAAATAACATTTTTCGTGGCTTCACCGACCGCCTCGAGCAATTGCGGTCGGCGAAGGAGGCTTTGCCGACCGCCTGCCTGCGCGTCGGCAAAGCTGGGAAAAATGCCCGGTCGCGACCAGGTTTCGCCCGACCGTCGGGCGGTAACTCCTTCGCCGAGCATCAAGATGGTAGGGTCGGCGAAGTTTTTTAAAACAGATTTGCCGAGCACCTACATGGACGGTGGTCGGCGACGATTTTTTTTAAAAAAAAAAAATAATCCTTTTGCCGACAGCCCACCTAGGCAAACAAAAAAAAAAAAAAAAAACGTTTTCGCCGACCGCCCCGGTCGGCAAAGATGGCGTAACGGACGTCGACTTCGGTGTTCCGTTAACGGCTACTTTTTTCTTCGCCGACCGTCGTTTTTGGTGGTCGGCGAAGGCTACGCCGAGAGGTGGTATTTTCGGTGGTCGGCGAATCTCTTATGCCGACCAAAAATTCCCCACAGGGGCTTCGACGAAAGCAAAACGGTCGGCGAAGCCTTCGCCGACATCGTTGGCCTTCGGCCGACCACTGCGACCGCTCGGCGAAGCACCAGTTTCCTGTAGTGGTGGTTGGGGGCCGGAGAATGAAAGGTGAATATATATAATGACGACATTTAGTCTCGGTTGGTTGCTCAGTCCGGTACTAACAGAGGCTGGTTCTATATTTTCAAGGGTATGGTGAACTAATCACCATGGGTCCGTAAGGCCATATATTATTAAAAAATCTAATTATACTTAGAGAGAACAAAACAAATCAAACAATGTTTGCCTTAATTTAAGATGTTTAATAATGGTTGATTAACAATGTTTTTTTTTTGAAGGGAAACAGGAGGGCAAGGCGCCCTACTGTGCTTTTATTGAATCATAAAGAACGTTCTTACAACAGGACTTCAAGAAACATAAAAATTTACAAAGAAAATTAACAAAATTACACAAAGCTGTCTATCCATTGTACTAGAGCTGGCGAGGAGGAAGGTTTTGCACCTTGGATAACCAAGGCAAATTCAGACTTGAAGGTGAGCTTGCAACGCTGGACAGAAGCAGGAACCCCTTTGAAGATTGATTAACAATGTTACGGCTAAGAGAACAAAAAAACTTATAGGTCTCGAACTAAGATGGTTACCTTAAATGAAGAAGTAAATAAAACTTCGAGCATTTCTTGATGCAAAAAATCATTTAGGACAGTATTGAGATCAGTAGTGTCTATTATATCCTTCTTGACGTAGCACATAGCAAAACCATAAAACTTCGGTGATATAGTCGACCTCAAGTAATTCTGAGCCTCCAATAAATGTTTCTTAAGTAACAACACCTAGATCATAAATTGGAAAGAAAATATTTCACCACACTGAGACTATTATCAACTAATTATCAAACACTAATTAGAAGAATAAATTAGAAGAATGAACGGAATAAAACTGAATGCTGATACATGTATTATTACCTAGATGGCTTGAAAAGGTTTACAATAGGAAAAAAGTCTAGTTTCGGTCCCCAACTTACGAAAAGTCGATTTTGGTCCCTCAACTCCAAAATCGGACAAAATAAAAATCCCCTCAACTTTTCAAACCGATGCCGATTTCGTCCCTCGGCGGATTTGGGCCGGTGGTTTCACTACAAGAACTCCGGTTTTGCTACAGTAACCGTAGTTTTGTTTTCCTCTTTTCTTATTTATTTCGGCTGAATCTTTCAAAAATCATAGTAAATCACAGAAAATTCATAAAATAGAAAAATCAAATTTTGTTGGACTCCACATGAGTAGAGCTACGCAATGAATATATAATATGATATACTTTAGTATAAAGTTTTTGCTAGAAAGTTTTGCCTTTTTCTTTTATTTATTTCAGCTCAATCTTTAAAAATTTTAGTAAACTATAAAAAAAAATCATAAAATTGAAAAACCAATTTTGCTAGACTCCACATGAGCATATTTACACAATAAAGATATATAGGTGTACTATTTAATTTATTGGCCAGGATCCATCGATCGGGTTCACGGCTTCGTGTGATGACGCGTCGTGCGCGGTCGGCCAAAGAAACCTAGCTAACCTAACCCGGTAAAGAGCCACAAGTAACTATGTATTGTGTTATTGCGCGCCTCATGTGGAGTCCAACAAAAATTGAATTTTTTATTTTATAATTTTTCCTGTAATTTACTAAGATTTTTTAAAGATTGAGCTGAAATAAATAAAAAAAAGAAAAAAGGCAAAACCTTCTAGCAAAAACTTTGTACTAAAGTATACCATATTATATATTCATTGCATAGCTCTACTCATGTGGAGTCCAACAAAATTGGATTTTCTATTTTATGAATTTTCTCGTGGATTTACTATGATTTTTGAAAAGATTCAAATTAAATAAATAAGAAAAGAGGAAAAAAATGAAACCAAAGTCACTGTAGCAAACCGGAGTTACTGTGGGCTAAAACCACCATCTAAAAAACGCCGAGGGACGAAATCTGCACGGTTTGAAAAGTTGAGGGGACCCGCTTTTGTCCGGTTTTGGAGTTGAGGGACCAAAATCGACTTTCGCAAAAAGTTGAGGGACCAAAAGTAGACTTTTTTCCTTTACAATACTATTTTAAAATCTGCAGCCACCGCCGGCCGCCTCCCACAAGACGAGATCACGAGAGTTCCGAGAAGTCCAGACGAGTACCGGCGGCCCAACTAGTTAGCATCGGTTATACAGCCTATTAGCCTTCCCCATTCCTAACGTACTCGAAGCCCAATAATCCCAGAGGCCCATGTACGGCACTTACGAGTTTCAATTTGGCTTGTAGTCCGATGGTAGGGCGGTCCAGGTGGGGCCACCCACCGCGGGTTTCAAATCCCGGTGCTCGCGCACCTTTTCTTGGGATTTTCTCGGGATTTTCGGCGTTATGCATTAAGTGGTAGCGGCGTTCCGTCGGCGACGAGGCGCCCTATCGCGGTGACTTGAGAATCTCCGGATCTGCCGGCTACCCCTTCCGGAGGTGCTCATAGGGGTAGGGTTTGCGTGCGCGTGTGTTCATAGGGGTGAGTGTGCGTGCGTGTTGTGAGGTATCATACGTTATTTATGTAATAAAATAAAAAAAAAGCGAAAAAATCACTTCATTCTCAAAAAAAAAAAAAAAAAAAAAAACTGAAAAAATCACTTAGCCACTTAGCCACCTTCCCAGAAGAACACAGAGGAATGGCACCCGCTCGAGGTGATCGACGTGGTATTAGTTTTGACGACGGATTGCGCCGGCAAGCAGAGTAGCTGGTTGTGGTTGGAATGCGGAAGCAGAGGCACGGGATTGTATCGTTGGATGCGCACGAACGATAGTTCCACTAGCGCCTTGTAATCTCGCTCGGCAGGTAGAGTCTCGAGCTCCACTAAGAAGCCCGTGAGGTGCTCGACGAAATGGCTCCTCGGTGCAACAGGCACATGAGGGATTGTCCATTGCCAGATGAGGTAATGAAATGAAATCAGCTTACTTTGTGGGCATTGGTTTTGTTGTCTTGTTTTTCTTTGTGATCTGAACAACCCTACAAATCTGGGAACTATTTTTTTTTGAAAGGAAATCTGGGAACTATTTCTTATATAGGAATAATGGACAACTGTAGGAGACAGAATTTGTGCGGAAATATGTTGAAATCATATTATTTTATTTTCAAAAATGTATGGAATGATTTAGTTGACCAGAACAATTTCGAATAAATAAAACTTGATATGCTACCGTGACCAACTAAATTCTCTCTTTCTTCCATAGTCAGCAGATTCATGTCTGAGAGTCAACGACTCTGGCAAGGAAATCTATTAGCTTTTAATCTCACACGTAGTTATTTGTGTCTAGCTGAAATGCCAGCCAAAAGCCTGCACAGATGTGTCCCAGTTATTTGAATTTGAATTGAGCACTCCTTACTGAATTCACACTTGAAGCAATGATCGATGGACACATTGCGCTGCCTCCACTTGTAAAAGTTCCTGAATAACATACCTTTGGTATTGATTCTGTCGTATTTGCACCCATTAGATTCTATTTCCTGACCCCAACAGGCCAATAGTTCATATGAGACTATATATATATATGGGAGTTACGTGTATTCCCATTTATTGTTAAATAGGCCAATTAGGCAATTACATTATTATTATTGCCTACAAAAATGAATGAACATCCTTACTTGAACTCATGAGGATCATATTATACAGCAAAATGTAATAATGAACACTTGCTCATAAAAAACATTTTAACATACCTAGCATTGTCATGTTTCTTTTGCATCACCAGTACTTTTAGAGAGTTTGAAACAGAGAAATGTATGGAAAATTAAAAAAGACACAGATATTACTTGGGAGGGGTAACACAAATACACAATACATTTAATGTAATAATGAGTTGATGATATTGTTTTATACTCTACCCATTGCAACATTTTTTTACACTGCCATAATTTTTCTGAACACAAGCCTAGCAGTCACCACTTTTATTCTATATGTATACTAATGAAAGTAATCAAACACTACATTTTGAAGTATGATAGCTGGTAAATGGGTCTTCTCTGGTCTCTTCAGTTTAGAACAATATTGGCTCCACATATACAGTAATGCTATCATATCTTTGATCGTATGGGAAAAAGTGAATGCATCAGTTTTCTTGTACATGTAATCCCCGGTCCTTGCAAAGTCAACAACTGTCTGTGCCACAACCTTTGGCTGTTCTGTTGGTTTAAGGTAGAGTTGCATCATATCCTTCCATGAATCTTCAATTAAATCTTTTATCTTCTCACATGCCTCATGCATTTTTTGCTATGCTGCAACATATAACATTGGACAGTAGAAGCATGATGCCCTCCAGCTTGCTCACGCTGCAACATTTTATAGTGAAAAATAAGTAGACTGACTAAGTGAGCTTTGCAATCATGTGTTTCATTGGTTTGGTACTGTTAAACCAATACTTGCTAAATTATCTACTTATATCATGTGGAATTTGGTTACAAGACTATATTTGGTGGTACTATAAGGTGTAAAATATACATAAAGATGTGTCAAGATAGAGAAATACCTCTGTTGATGTAATATCATTGGATAGTCGTACAAACGTTGTGAAACACTTGAGAAGTTCTGGATATGTCAAAAGCCAATCGAGAACTTCCTTTGTTATGATGTCACCCATCCAACAAATGAAGAACATGCCAATTGATAAGCTCCAGTAGTTACTCTTGAAAGTTCCAGATGTTTATCGATTGTTTCAGGAACATAATGTTCATCACGCCATTCTATCTCCTGATAGTATCCTCGGACCAATATCTTTAACTGCAACATATAAATTTTTGGAACATATTACATAGTAATATCAGTGCAAAGCCATAGCGATTTCTTGAAGAAAATTATGCAATGAAGATCTTCAGTTTATGTTGTTGTGCTTGTGTGAATGCCTGTCACATAAGTTTGGAACAATCCCATGCACAAAACTGTGAGGGTGGGGGCTGCTTTTCTTAACAGAATTTTGATCATAGAAATCTGAATGATGAGTTGAAGGGTTGAAGTAACTGTGGATATTCAACTATGTGTTTGCTAAGTAACTTGTTGGCTAGTCAATACTTGCCATTTCTTTGAGATAAAACACCCGATATCTTTTGTTTGGTCCTAGCTCATCCTCAAAAAGAATCAAATGTCTTCAATATAAACAGGTAGAAGTCCTTCATATAGTCTGGGAAGTAATTCAATCGCGTCTTGACTGCACCTGCATATTACAACACATTGGGAACATTTGAAGTGGTCCTTCAAGTAGATCTAAATAAAATAATACAAGAGAAAAGATCCTAAGTTAGGCCAATTGTTAAATAAGACTTCCTAACTGACCTAATAGAAATTAGGCCATCTAATCCACTGTTTTTTTTTATACTACAAGTAACCATGGTGGAGCCCATCCTGTATTAGCTGTTGTATGCTGGACATGGAGCCCTCACAATGTCCATGACAAATGTTTAACATATACAAAAGATGGCAACTACAAAAGTATGTTACAGACTTACAGTGAAAATGGAGAAGATAAAAACTACAGTATCAATAGGATTACTAGATTGCTAGGGAAACATTTAGTTGTACCTGTCTATCGCTTTGGCAAGCAGCTTGGCCTCCTCTGTTGTACTGTGGCTATCAATTGTATCATCTATTATGGTGATAAAGGCTGTCATTTTCGTTAGTATAACTCGTGAAAGAGAATATTTGGGCTCAGAGCATGCTCCTGCCATCCAGAAATGCATTTCAACTATTCTGTCTCGAATAAAACTTAAATCTTTTTCAACATTAAGCTGCTTCCACCACCTGTAATGGTATAATTGTAAATATCTGAGGTATAATTGACTAATTAATAGGACATTAAAATTCAAAGTCTGCACTAGCTTACGCTGTGACTGTTTTCAACTCCTCACAATAAAAGAATCTGAAGGAGGTTGAAGTTCAGTTTTGCAAACTCTAACATGGCTTCATTCCGTGAGGGGCTCCATTTCGTAAATAGGGATATAGTTCCTTGTTTCCAGTATTTTAACCCTTCGGAAGAGAGGTGTTCAAGGGCCAGAGAGACTTCATCTTCTAATTTGGATTCTAATGAGGTCAATGCGGCTTCAAGTTGACTTCTAGTGAATATAATGGCTTCATCAAGTACTTCCTCGCCATGAGTTCTAAGGTATGCTGCATTATATAAGCTCAAAAATACTTCTGATATCATCAGAAGGAAAATTTCCTTCTTTGTCTTTGAAATTTAAAAATACATCTGCAAAGTCGATCAAATAAATCATATTGATTGTTTTACATCCAAAAGTATATTCATGAAACCAAATATATCATTGATAATGAGACTGCCCTTTATTATTTCAACTTAAAAGTCAATATTTGTTGCATGTCTTATGCTGTATATGCCAAGATGAGTAGCTACGTACGCTTTAGCTAACCATAGCAACTATTATGTGTCTGTACATATGCATATTAATGGAGATCTACATGTTGAGGACAAAACCAATCATCTTGTTGTACTAATCCCCACCAAAAAAGGAATTGAAGTCATCAGTGAATTATGGGTGTCAAAATGCAATAAAGTATGATAAATAGGGTTAACTGTTATTATGCCTTTTAATGCATGCACGTATATGTGGTTTTACTTTGAATCCTATTATTTCCTTTCAAACTTTTTTTTTGGTACTAACAGTAAGGCCTTACCAGATGACACATCATAGCCATTCTTTCTTAGAAAATAAAATCTCAATGAAACCAAATTCAGATCTTTAACATCGTAACTAGAATTGTAAACAAAGCGCAAAGAGCTCATCAATCTCAATCTCATAGTGGTTATCCAATAGTTTTGGTAGTTCATTTGTGCCCTTTATAATCTCCCTAACTTCTTCCTTTAACTGCTCAGCTCGCTCTTTCATGTATGCATGCTGCAAGAGGCAAGTATCAGCTTATATTTTCACAGGATTAATTGAACCAGGCATGCTGTCCATATCTTCAGTGTAATGAGACTGTTACCTGAGATGCAGTAGGTGGCTGGTATGTCAGGAAGAAATCACCCCACAGGCTCGGGTGAAAGGTAGGAGCCTTTGTCAGTCCTTCATGGCAGTTGTATTGAAGTGCTGCCATCTCGTTAGTGTTCTTGCTGTTTTCTGTTCCAGCTAGATTGCTTGGTGGCTATGTCTGCTGAATGCACACAGCGGCACAGGTATTTATAGGCAGGTATGCATGAGTCGAGTGCGATTTAATTGTGGTTATTGTTTTATAAGTGGACCTGCAATACTACCTGCTCAAAGTCGTCGCTCGTTATTTTGAATTAGTCATGCATTAGTTGAAGAATTGCACCTTTTCTTAATTAAAAACCAGATAAGGACCTTAATCACAGTTTTATAGCCATTACATTAATTGACTGTATTTTATTGAGCCTGACTTCAAGGTTGCATCGATCATTATGACACTGATGAAGTGATGATGCATCGCATGTACATACTTCATTTTCACTTGGTGGCGGTACGGAGGTTCCTTGAGTTATGTATTCCAACAATTAGCTGACACTGGACTTTGTGGCTCCTTCTTAATGCTCCTGTTCTCGCAATTGGCCTAGCAAAATCCGCCGATCTTGTACACTAGTACTTGTGTTCAACGAGAAGCGTCAGCTAATTGCCTGTGTATTTATAAATTATAGTGGATGCTGGATGGCTTGCATGCCTTGCTCTGTGACGACATGAATGTGCGGCAACAGTGCGTTTCGACGTTTACGTTTACGTTTACGTTTCTCTGTGACGACTATTCTGAAAGGACGTTTACGTTTCGACGTATCTGCCTTGGGTCTAGACTTGACAGGGCTAGAGGACGAGGTCTAGGTTCTGACGAGTCTGCTTTTAGTCGTAATTGTTTCTTTGTAATCACAACCACGTGCGAGTTGTTGTCATGGTGGGCTTCGCAACCGCTGGGTTGCCGCCCCTCTTTTCCCTGTATTAAAAACTTCTTTACGCTTAATGAAAAACGCTGGCTTAGGCGTGATCGCAAAAAAAAAAAATGTAACGCGAAAAAAAAAATGTGCGCAGCCATGATGGATTACTCTGCTCTTACTAAAATAGATTTCCGTGCCCATCCACGATACATTTTGCTAGGCCAATTATTGCGAGAACAGGAGCATTAAAAACTACAAAGTCCAGTGCCAGCTAATTGTTGGAATACATAACTCATCAAGGAACATCTGTGCGATGCTAGCGCATCAATCAGTGTCGTGTATAATGATCGATGCAGCCTTGAAGTCGGGCTGAATAAAAGACAGTCAATGTAAAATGGCCATAAAAACTTTGATTAAGGTCTTTATCTGGTTTCTAATTAAGAAAGGTGCGATTCTTCAACTAATGCAAGACTAATTCAAATTAACAAGCGACAATTTGAGCAGGTAGTAAAATTTGTTGTTTTTATAACAAGTAGTTACAAGAGACAAATCTCTACTATAATGGCACACACTTACTATTTTTTTGGACCGACGATCACCAACCACCGGATCTCATCACCGAGGGCCGAGATCGAAAGTTTGACCGATGTGTCTTTACACCTCACCTCACCTCCCCGCCGCCTTCCCCTAGATTTTCTCTCGCGACCACGGTTCGAACCATCGAGTCATCACCGCAAAAACAAAAACAAAAGAAAATAAACAATTCAGGGAACCGCCGCCGCCACCTGCTACCGAGACTTCTCACGCGTCCATGCCGTCGTCGATCGTGTGCCACCAGACCGCCACCAAGGGATCACTCAGTTGCCCGAGAAACGAGGGCCGCCGGGAGGCCGCGCGGGCAGCCGCTCGGCAGGCAGGAGAGGCCGCGGCAACTGAGCGATCCCGGCTGGAGGAGGTCCCATGAAACGTTCGTCGTCACGTCGTGCTCAGGGCCGCCGGCTTGGGATGGCCACGAGCGGAGGCCGCGCGAGCCATGGCGCCGAGGCCGCCGGCCGCGAGTGGCCACGTCGCTGAATCGTCACCACCGAGCGAGGCCGCCGCCGCTTCTTTACTCCTGGCGCGTGCCGCTCCGTCACTCGCGACCGCTTCGCCGCGCCTCTTTTTCGATACGATCTGCAGCGGCACGAAGTTGGACTGACAACGTTTGGGGATGTGCATCGGCGTCCACTTGGGTAGATCATGGTGAGCTGTCGATTGGGGATCTGCATCGATAATGTTGAGCGGGAGCGGGACCTGGTTCAACCTCTAACAAATCTCGAATCTTGAATTTCAATCTGATGATAGTCTTGGCCCGATTTTCTTTAATTTTTTTTCTTAATGCTGTGGATGGATGCAGAGTAGTTTTTGTGGTCTCGCACAAGGTAATTGCAGTGTGGCTTCCTAGCAATAACTACAGAGAAACAGGAGCGGATGGTGACTGCTTTGCTTACTGCTGATTTAGATTTGTACGTCTATGTTGATGCTATACAAATGTTTATACATATTATTTTACTCTTGATTCTTTTTAGTTACGTTTGAAGACAAAAGACACATAAAGATAGTATATGCACATTACATTCTCCCACAAAAATGAGTGAAGGACTCAATATTCACATAAAGGTAAGTATACTTGCACTGGTGTACTGCTTCTCTCTTAGATGATGTTAAATGTCAAATCATTTTAGTTTTAGCACTGACACAAACTGGAAGAAGAATTGACCCAGATGTGGTCACGTCGTCTTGCATGTCGACGTTGTCAAAGTAACGAACCCCTTGCTGAATTGAGTTCCTTTCTCTCCTAATCAATCTGTTGCAGCTAGGATCCATGCAGTCCCCTTCCTGCCGGAATCAACCAAATCGATGTAGGTATGGTCCAACCATTAATCTTTCACCTTTCATTCTTCATCCGTTGTTTGATTTGTAAATGTCACCATAGCGTTAGCACGTGCAGCCATACATTCAATAGAGATGGCCAGACATCTACACATCAGAAGATTAATTAACAGCGGAGGTTTCAGACATGATTTCTCTTTTGGATATAGCATGGCAGCATCTTTGGTTCTGTGGTTCTTTCTTCATCGTGCGTGGAACGGGTTGACCAAATCCATCCAGTAGCTAATGCAATTACAACTGGCATTACTTTCTCTATATTTCAAGTGGTGTTTTTCATGGTAAGAATCTGGGAATGTCTATCGCTGATGAAGTTTCTTCGTTCCTCACGAGTCTACTCTTGCTGGTACTGTTTCTGCTATGTTGGAAAATTTGATCTTGGAACAATTATTAGTCTTCTAATAGTACTTCACCTTGGTTTACTCTTACACTAACAGTTATGCCATTTACCCAACACTGATGATGTACTTCACCTTGGTTAATTTCATCATCAACGGTAGATGTTTGTGCTTACTATATTTGGTCTTTACATTCACTCAGGCGAGATAATAGTGGTCAAGTTCATTTCATCTACAAATGTTTTTTTTCTTACATATATTTGCTCCTTATGTTTGGTTTCAGGCAAGATAATAGTGCCCATAGTGCAGAGCGGATTGCTTCTCCTCAAATGCAAAAGCAAAATAGAAGGGGGAGAGGGTTCAGAAGACAAGAGACATGCATTTTACTTCTCAATGACTTATTTGTTAGATCATGTAAATACTGAGTATTGTTTACTGTTTTGTGTCAAGTGTTTTGTTTTGTAATGATATTGTTGAATTCGTGATAATAAAGCTCTCATTTTGTTCAATCTGTGATGATAAAGCTCTCTTTGGCAAAGATTTGGGTGTTTCTTGGATCTAGATCTTTTGAAACTATAAGTATTAAGTATTGTGCAGGTAAATCATTTTTGAAACTAAGTATTAAGTATTGTGCAGGTAAATCATTTTTCGTTGTTTGATTTGTAAATGTCACGTATGCGTTAGCACGGGCATTATACTAGTAGTAAGAGTATCCAACAACTATATCCATTCAATAATTACCATTCAAATGACTTGACGCGTTGAACAAATCAGAGATATAGCCGCCGCCTCAAGAAATAGCCGCTGCCAGCCTCTCAATAATGGCATCAGTTTCCGATTGCTTGTTTATTTTCAGGTCTTTTCTCCAGCCGCAAGGTTTTCTGTTATTTCTGATTTATTTTTTGCTTTCACATTTTTTTTCCACCGGCAAGTTTTTCTGATTGTATTTTTCATGGTTAATATAAAGGGATATGAGAACGGAGTATCATTCTGAGCTTCTATTTTTTTTTTATTATGCCTCTGATGCAAATTGTGTTGATGCTTGCAACTAAAATTAAGGTGGAAGAGAAGTAATAGTACCTTCCATGCATGCTATGAAGAAAGAAGGAACAAAAAGGAAATAAAAGAAAAAAAAGGTGAGAGAAAGAAGCGATATATATAGCGAAACTGAATAAACTTGAAGGAACTGCTAATTATCAAGGCAACCTGATTTTCAGTTACTAGTATAGTGCCGATGCTAACGCTACGTTGGGAAATATAGAAAAGCGCGCAACCGCCGGACCTTCAACGGCATCAGCATGACCACGGGCAGCTGCTCCATCGCATCCGTCCAGGAAGCCGACTCTTGGACGGCGGTGGGCTTCTCAAGGCTGGCGGCAAATATCTAGCGCTTTAGAGCCGATGACTTGTGTCGCACATCAGTTTTCTACCTAAGTACACCACTTGAAGCTGCACCGTTAGAGCCGGTGACTTGTGTCTGTGTTTCGTCCGTTCCAGGCTGCGGCAGCTCGCCGTCCGCAAAGGCAGATCCTGTAAACAAACTATAATTTTCCCTTAATGCAAAAGCGTGCTAAGCACGCTTTCAAAAAAAAAATATACAAAAGAAGAAAATCTTCCGATCCTAATTGTGTTGATGTCTCTGATCTTTTGGTCATTCTTCTATCTTTTGAGCTTTTAGTCATCCTTCTATCTTTTTGATGTCTCTGATCGATCTAATTAAAATCGTGTTGATGCTTTAAATTAAAATTAACAAAGAAGTTGTTAACGACTAGATTATTGTTTCCTTGTCATAAAAGTTCTACGACTAGTTTATGAGCAAACTAATAAGACAAATTATTTTCTTGGCCCTATTGAAAGTTGCTCTTAGTTTCTTGGCCCTCTTTTTTCGAATTTGCTTATTTGGCCTATTTTCAAGTTTTGCTTATTTTCTTTCGTCCCTTCCGTCAGTTTTGGGCCTTAACGTTGGTAAGTAGCACGCAAAATGACTTTTGCTTCAGACCTATTGAAAAAGATGAACAATGTTTCTATCTGTTTTTTCAACACCAATATTTTACAAAAAAATAATACACAATAATTCAAGTGTACATGTGGACATATTATTATGTATTATTTTTTTATAAAATATTGGCGCTGAACAAACAGTACAAAAGCGTTGTTGATCTTTTTTCAATAGGCCTCAAGGGCAAAAAAAAGTCATTTCACATATCACTTATCACCGTTAAGCCCCGTTGGAAGGCCAAAAAATAAGGAAAACTTGAAAGTAGGCCAAATAAACAAATTGAGAAAAAAAAGAGGCCAAGAAACTAAGAGTAACTTTCAATAGGGCCAAGAAAATAATTTGCTCAACTAATAAAGAGATGTCTCTTTGATTGCAGTGAAGAGTTATCTGTTTTTATAATAAAAACAGCAAATGATTCTGCTCCAAACTCGGTACTAGAGGTCTGGGCTAATTTGTGGACAAACTAGGAAAGAATTATTACAACCGGGTAGAATTCAGACGCGTAAGCTTTTAGTGAAGGATGATCTGCAGTATCGGATGCGGACGTGTGAGTAGAGATCGATACTTGCCAGGTTGACAACGACATTACAGTCTTTTCAGGTGGTAATCAATCGGCTATATGATTTCTTCTATAGGCGGCCTGGTCTTTGGCTTCGTCTGTTGAAGAGACTAGGCCCCGCTGATCTATCCCTTCATTGCTCCGCAGCATGATGCCAGTTTCTCTCCTCCCTGCTATCTCTCCGTGTGTCTCGTCCCATTCAGCCATCCCTCTTGTGCCACCTAGATCACGTCCCTGTTCTTGGATCGACTTTGTATTCCTTAGCAACATCGACCTTGCGCATTCAGACCTCGCTGGCCTAAGGGCTTGTTTGTTTCCAGCTGATCCAATCCTGGGCCGGAATCAATCCAGGCCTGGAACCAGCGGGTCCATTTGTGTCACTCATTCTAGGCTTGGGTTCAATTCCCTTCCAAAACAATCCAACTGCGCTTCAAGTTGTTGTTCGTTTCAAACTGGGATGAATCCAGGCCTCATTTTTTGCATGCTATAACAAGCACTTACCATCAAATATGTACAAATAAAAAAAAACTGCAAATGTATGAACTCAAGCTCACATATAATCCCAACAAAAAGTATTACCAAGCTTAGAAAATTTTAAATTACATGCAAAGCAAAACCATTCACGACCTCACAAACAGTGGCCCAAATTAAAGTGCATCATGACCTGAACACTCAGTACCCAAAGTGCCATTATATCATGTTTCTAAACATGAAAATGGTTCCTAGATTCAAAACTTAAATTACAATAATACCCAAAGCAACAAATAAACAAAACTAAGAAGGCTTATTCGCAAAAAAGTCAATAGAGCTTGTGATGATGCAGGATGAAATAGAATGATAAATCCTCTTCTTGTACTTCGACCATGTCCTCCTATGCCTGTCTAGTAGCTTTGACCTTGAGCCTCCTGCAACAAACCAACAAGTAGTGTTTGGTAGATGCTTATTCAACAAAACGAGCAATGGAACAGTCAATCGCATAAGTAAAATTAATACCACAAAAGTGTCAGGAGACAACTGGATGAAAAAGTACCACATGAAGCTACTGCCTACTAAATCATGTAGAACCCCAAGTATATAAAAGTAGACACATGAAGCCACTGCCTACTAGCAAAATGGTGCCTGTACTCTGAACTGTAACAAAACCCTGTCATCAGTTCCTTGCCATGCATAATACTAATTAGTTCCTGCCAGTGACTACTCATCACTCGTCAGTGGAGTAGGAGTGAGGCAAAGAAGCATTGCTATTCAACTGATTCGTTTTTGCCGGAAAGAAATATATACAGAGGATAACTGTAAAATATGTGACAGCTCGCACTAGATCGAAGTTAACTATAAGAATACTAGTATTTTTCTGAAAAAATTGCAGATACATACAGAGGATAACAACAACAAGCAATGGCTGTGTGGTGAGTTACTAATGAAGCACCTCACCTCCTAGAGGATAACAGATGCTAAACTGAACTGAACTGAGCTAAAAAAATGAATTGAAGCTAACTGAAGCTGCTAGGTGACCAGGTCAAGTAGCTACTAGTATATTTTTCTATGACAGCAGAACATGAGCTGACCTGTTAGACCAGGCTAAAAAAACTGATATCTAGCAGCACATGAGCTGTTTCTACTCAATTCACTGAACAGGTAACAAACTAATATGATCAAATACATAAAAAAAAACGTGGAATTCATCTTGTGTTCTTGAGCTAGCAGACAACCGTAAGCATAATTACTACTGAACAGCTCTAGTGTACTTTGTGCCATACCACCATATAACAATACATTCCTACTGAACAGCTCAAAGTTTTCACTACTACATAAACAAACAACGGTGGCGGGTTTTTTTATTTATTTTCCGTGGAGCAAAGGTCACCGTAAATCGATGATTAACCGTGGCGGTTTCCAAAAACCGCCACGGTTAATCCGAAAAAATAAAAATAAAAAAAAAAAAAAAAACCTAACCCTAACCCCTAATGGGCCCCAGATGCGGGCGCCGCCCGCAGATCTATGCAATGCTTTTGCAACAGGGTACAACTACACAGTCCCCTTGTATCAATATGATCAGCAAGTGCTATGGCTCTTCCCTCCCTTTTTATAACCGGTTTTGATCATTGAAGTGCTATAGATCTTTTAAACAAAAGTTAGCTTATCTCTAGTCAGTAAACACTATAGTTTTTTAGTCTGCTGAAACTTTGGTGTTTTTGGTTGATACTTGCTGTGGAAAAGCACTCGAGAAGATGTGGCAACTCTGGTAACCTTAAGAGTCAAACCGGCCTTCGTGGAGGAATGGCCCAAGGAGGAATGACACAACTACCAAAGACCGGCATTGAGCTCGTAGATTGACCTTGTACATAGGCGAAGAAGAAAAGATTTAAACGGGAGGGAAGAAGAACCTGAGCGAATTAGTACAAACATTCCCTTTTGGCATTTGATGGGGCAAGAAAGGCGCATTCCACGATTAAAATCGAGCTCGGATTGATCAGACTAGCATTTAATTTAACCTGAAACTAGAGAAGGGGATGGATGGATGTCTACGGTTAAATAGTTAGTACCAAATTACCAAATAAAGATGAGATCTCTTGGCGAGGAAATGGACAAGAGGAGGAATGGAATGGCTCTACATTGCGCAAGCAACCAAAATCAAGAAACTAAAGAAGCCGCCTCACCTCACCCGCCCGATACGCCGGAGAAGAATAAGAAGGGATCTTCAGGTGGCGTTCGGGCGCCGGGGAATCTGAATCCTAGCGTCTTTCTCCTCCGCCCGAACCGCCGGCGCCAACGCCAACGCATCAAGAAATTAACGACAACCGTGGACAAGGCAAATGAGGGGAGGAGTAACCGGGGACAAAGCAGCCCGAGATGGGGCGATGCCTGCCGCCTCTAGGAGCACGTCCTTGTTGTAGCTGTCCGTCCTTGTCGGTGGACCGCACTTTGCTAAACCGCCTTCGTGAGGGGGTAAGAACATGGACCGACCTGCCCGCTACTCCAACGCAGGACAAGATCCAAGAACCTAGAGAACCCTAGAGGAGGGAGAGAGGACGAGGATGAAGGGGAGAGCTAGGGGATCACCGAAGAGAAGGACGAGGAAGAGGATGGACGTGGGGGTCGCCAGTCACCTCGCCGCCCCACCGTCACCTCGCGCCACCATGCGCCGCCCTTGGATCTCGAGTCGCCGCCGCCAAGGCCCCCTCGGGAGTTAGGAGTCGCCTATCTCCATTTCGAGGGTAGGAGGTGCGGAATGGATCCGGCCGTGGAGAGCGGGGAGAAACCAGGACACAGCCCATTTTCATTCCAAGTCGGACCAAAAATCGAACGCACATTCCAAATCCCATCTAGATTGAAAATGGGCCTTTCAATCCAAATTGAACGGGCTGCATTCGGGCCAATCCGATGGAACCGAACGAGGCCTAAGGCAATAATAATGTGATGCCTTCTCTCTTAAACATGTAGTATTTTTGGAATAAGACATAATATATTAAGGCTTCTTTTATCTCTCTTTCACTCACTCACTCACTCTCTAAATATGGTTTATATGGAGCTCATAGGAGTGGCACTCTTAAAAATATAGCATACTTGCAATTCATATATTGTCAAGTCAAACAATGGATCCATAGAGAGTTTAGCCAATCAAAACAAGAAATGCATGTGTATGGAATATGGTGGATAGGTGTATAGTGGCTAAAACTAATTCTACTTTTACTTCTTCAATGGATAAATCTCTCCTTAGAAATTTTTAAATTTGAGAGAACTTAGGTTGTACACTTTCTTTTTTTTCTTCTTTTTTCAGAGAGGCGGGCATCTAAGTACCCATTGTTTTTCACAGCGGACACTTGTCCTTTTTCTCTCTCTTCTTTTTTTTTACAGCAGCCCAAAATTCTTTCTAGTGATAAACTTTTTGAGAGATAACAACAAGAACATTTGGAGTAAATAATCGGGGGCTTTCTATAGGTTATTTGGGTTGTTTATTCCCAGTGTAGGAATAAAACAATTTCAAGTGGATCTAGAAGGAAAGAGAAAGATATTGCGTCTATTCCCAATGTAGGATCGGAACAGTGCATATGTATCTATGTGGATTGTGTGTGGATAAATCTTGATTTTTCATGACTGAACTCTCATAGGCATCAACAAAGCTTGACTATACTCAACTCAAAGCAAGCAGCGTATGTAATTGGAAGTTTTCCTAATCTAAATATCATAGGAATTTAGCACTTTGCCATACAAGAGCTCATCATGTAAAATTTTAAATTTCAAAAGATAAATCTCGATTAGGGAAATAGCAGGGGTAAATCCAGGGCCTATGAGGTTGATTTACCCTTTTAGGTTGATATAAAAGAACAAGAAAAGTACAAATACAGAGAAGACTAAAAAAGAGGTAAAGAGAGCTAAAAAGGGGTTCAAGATAAAAAAAAAAAGAAATGAAGAAAATGAGCAGGATTACACAACGTGCTCTAGCCATGAACTAATATCTAGGAAATACTTTTTTCTTAGCTCTCCATAAGAGAGGCTTGAAGGAATCCTTGAACAGCCAAAGATATCTAAGGCAGGCAGCATGCTCCCCTCTAAAAACGACACCATTTCTGCAAGACCAAATGCACCAACTCATGATAATTATAATCTCCATAAAATTCTGACATTCAATTGATCTTTAAAGCTCTCCATCCTCCTTAGAGGATCAGGGTCACTAATAATAGTTAATCCAATAAACGCCCAACAGTTCTTTGCAAAGTCACATTCAAGAAACAGATGATTAACATCTTCCTCCACCCCAGCAGAGCACAAAACACAGAAGAAGCCAAAGACTAGGTCGCCTATAGAAGAAATTATACGGCCGATTGACTACCACCTGAAAAGACTCTAACGTCGATGTCAACATGGCAATTATCGATCTCTACTCATTTGTTTGCATTTGATACTACGAATCATCCTTCACTAAGGCTTACGCGTTTGTATTCAATCGGGTTGTAGTAATGCTTTCCTAATTTGTCCACAAATTAGCCCAGAGCTCTAGCGAGTTTGGAGCAGTATCATTTGTTGTTTTTATTATAAAAACAGACAACTCTTCATTGCAATCAAAGAGACTCTCTCTATTAGTTTGCCCATAAACTAGTCCTAGAACTTATGTGACAAGGAAACAATAATCTAGTCGTTAACGACTTCTATGTTAATTTTGATTTAAAGCGTCAACACGATTTTAATTAGATCAGAGACATCAAAAGATAGAAGGATGACCTTTAGCTCAATAGATAGAAGAATGACCAAAAGATCAGAGACATCAACACAATTAGAATCGGAAGATTTTCTTCTTATGTATATCAATCAAACAGGACCTCTTATCAACGGGCATAATGTTGCTGCAGCAACAACAAACAAGTTAGGTTAATGTCCACACGTGTGGTGCATGTTGTTCCATATAATCTATTATTATGTTCAAGATTCACTTCTTGGTCTGATTGACGGTGACAACTAGATTGTATAACTAGCGAATAATAGCTTTTGATCACCTTCCACTATAGGGAGGGGCACCAGATTGTATAGTTGTATTCCTCGTAGTACGTCATTAAAGCGCCGTTATTGTAACTTTTAACACTTCTCGTCTTAATACAAAAGATACGCCAAAACCTTTTATATATTCGAGAAAAAAAGAAACATTCACGTCTAGAGTCCTGGAACTGTACGCTTCTTTAACAGAACAAACCAAAAACCCCAGCAGGCCGCCTATAGGGCTCGAGTGATGTAACCACTTCCGTCACACGATTTTGTGCACCATATAGTACGATTGATCTTTAATTTGCTGGTTTGATCGCACTTGTGGTCCGCTCTTGTTGGCGAGGCAAGCAGCTGGACCGAACTACACTGTAGGAGACAACACGTCGTAGCACAGCACAGCTTCTCTTCAGCTGCAGGAGCAGACGGCTCCACATGACCACATCCCAGTCAGGCCATCACACTCATCGTTACGTACCGTACAGCTTGGTTGATGGATAGATCGACCGCTGGTGCGGTCTGCCACTACCGGAAAACGGGCTTTGCCGTGTGTTCGAGCCTTTGCCGAAAGTGCTATTTATCGGACACTCGGCAAAACACCATTATACCGAGTGTCGCGGGGGAGGACACTCGGCAAAGGAAGGACACTTCGGCAATCGCCGGCTTTGCCGAAAAGTCAAGGCGTGACACTTCGGCAAAGAAATCTTCTTTGCCGAAAGTGTCCGTGCTAGACACTTTCGGCAAAGAGTTAAGCACTCGGTATTCTGAGCCTTTGCCAAGTGTCAACTTGCAGCACTCGCAAAGAATTTCTTTTTTTGCCCAATTGCCTTCAAACCTTTTCTCCTCCACACACATACCACATGTCCTACTCCCTGCAAAAGTTTGGTGTATTTTTGAATGTATTTGCTATATATAACTAATTAATTGCATTTCAAACAATTTTTTTGAATCGGGTAAAATTTGAACCGCAGGTCATTCAAATATTTGGAAAAAATGAGTATAAAATTCATATTCATGTTACTCAACCTAGTTTAAGGCCCTACATATGCTATGATTAGGGTTTTCAAACATATCATTTCGGAAACACGACCCGAAAGCCGCATGGTTGAATGGTTTTTTTTAATTGTATAAAAAGAAAACGAAGTCTGAAAAAATCATGAAATTTGACGAGTTGTCATCATATCAAATGTGGAGGCTGTGGTAAAAAATTGAGAAGGTTTCGAATAAGTTGTCATGCTTAAAAAGCCAAACATCTCCTAAGAAGTTTCATAACTCTTAAGAATGATCCTATAAGTGTTGGAGTTGTAGCGATGGTCGTATCATGGTTTGACTTTGAAACTTTTTTTGTAGCCAAAAAGACATCAAAAATAGTGTCATGTTAAATTTTAGTGATTTTTCGGATCCTTTTGGTAATTATGAATTTTTTTTATTGCGTTTATATAAATGGAATGTGAGCTATAACCACATAAAATCATGGTCTGTTTTTCGCGAAATTATGAAATTTGCATTGTTTAGTGAATTTACGTGGTATTTTCAAAGTTTATTGGAACAAATTTAGAAAAAAAAACGGTTTAGGAAAAAGGAAAAAGGAAAAGGAAAAGTTTTTTTTTTAAAAAATTTTTTCTTTGCCGAAAGTGCTAAAGTGGGTTGACACTCGGGTAAAGAGTAGGTCTTTAATCGAGTTCTAACCTAGGACACTTTCGGCAAAGAAAATAAAGGTTTTTTTAATATGTGCCCTTTGTCGAAAGTGCCCTAGTTCCTGCGACGGCAAAGAAACGAAAATCATATTTTTTAATGAAATTCCTCACTTATCCCTCCCTCTCACTCAATCAGCTCACTCTCTCGATCTCGCACTCACTCAACCACGCCCTACCCCCTCGCTGCCGTCCCCGCCGCACGGAAGAAAAGGGGGAGGGAGGAGAAGGAGCGGGAGGAGAATGGGGGGGGGCCACCGACGCCTCTAATCGGGAGGAGAGGGAGAAAGGGAGGAGAAGGGGGGGAGGAGAAGGAGAGGGAAGAGGAGGAGGAGGAGAAGGAGAGGGAAAGAAAAGGAGGAGGAGGAGGAGGAGGGAGGAGGAGGGGGTGGGGAGGCCGACGCCGTGCTCGTCCTAGCAGCCGTTGTTCGTGTCTTTCGTCCCACCCACCGTCCCTCATGCCCAATCGCCGTCCATGTGTTGACGAAATGTGTCACCGCGCCTCACACACCGCAGTTTCCGAAGAAGCCGGCTTCACTCAACCAAGCCCGCGGTTGAAATCCATGCGTGCCGATCCAATTTGACCTCGAAATTGACAAGGAATAAAAGTGATCGGTAATCTCGTGAAACATGCCGGGTGTTGCCGTGCAGGTTCCAAATATGTGGCTCATTGAGCCAAATCCGACATCAAACGGCTAAAAAGCTGCATGTCATTCGGTAGAGCATAGAAATCGGTAGTTTTCTATATTGTAAATAAAACAAAGCACAACACCGATTCTTATGAGTGGCAGTTGATACAATTAAATAAACCATGCATGTATGTATGATTCGAGCATCTGAAGCATCAAGTTTACTTAATATCAACCAAGAAGTAACATATACAAATGAAGCTAATCCAAACATTAGCAACAGAGATCTAGATCAACTAGTCCACCGCATGACTACATCTCCCTAAACCCTTTTCACCTAAGTCACCGCATGACGATCAACAAAGATTCGAAACTAATGTCAGATAGATCCACATGTATACATTACTCATTAAGCATAACCACTAGATTGCGCTAATAAGCCAATCCATGACGTTTAAAGGGTAACTCATATGAACACATCTAATCTAAATAACAAGATGCATAGATCTGATCCGACTAGTCCGCCGCGACGACTAACCTTCCTAGACCCGTCAAAGATAAACCCGATTAAGCTAATCCACCACATGATACCACTCTCTCGGGTTTATGCCACTCATCACAACTAGACTAATCCGCCGCGACGATACAATCTAGAAGCAAGAAGCTAAAAGCACTTCATTACCTAAATAGATGTATAAACACTTGCTATTCGTAAAAAGCTTAATCAAACCGGTGATTAACCGATTTGGGGTCCATGAAGAAGGAACAAACGAGCCAAACACAAACAAACCAATCATATTGATCCGAATTCTAGTCCATCGGATGACTAGCTCTAAAACCAACCCAAGCCCGCATCTGCCGCCGACGATACCCCAAAATCCCGCATCTACTTGTGCCCAACAAGCTTGAACCAAGAACATGTAACGATCAAGATTGATAACTCTTTGGCCAATGTAAGCATAAGATCTAATCCTCTAAGCAAAATCGGTATGAATCAAGCATTGAAGACAATTAAATCAGAAAAGATCTAAGGCCAAAGCTTATCAATCTAGATCGGGTAAAAGTGTTACAATAATGAATAATCATAAAGCATAGACAACACATGATAACTTAATGAATCTATTAGATCAGCCAAATCTAATGAGCGATAACTATCTTGCTTTTTACTTCAATCCACCGCATGATACAAAGCAAAAACTAAGACTTCCTCGCTACCAAGCCTAAATCCACCGCATGATACTAAGCATGGTAAAAACAAGACTACTTGCCATCTGATCTAAATCCACCGCATGATGATACTAGATAGATAGACAAGGTTGCCGGTACTTACGGAGGTCGACGGATCGATGATTCCCCTCGTGAAAACTCGGCGACACGATCGACTCGATTTTGGCCAATGCCGGGTTAATTGTATCGATTGTTAAATATCTTTTTACAATAGCCGGGGTCTCATATTTATACCCAAGGCTTGACAAGAGTTCTAATCGAATACGACTAAAAAATAATAGAGAATATTCCTAAACCGAAGATAACTTGGACTCCAATCTTTCCCTTCTTGCTTGGAGCCCGCATTGCTTCCTTGTCCGACGTGGCATGCATCGAATCTTGATTCTTCTTGGTCTGAGGTTGACTGCGTTCCTAACGGACTTTATGCTTCATCACAAGTCACCACCGAAAAATGGATGACGTCGGCTTCTCCGATCTTCGATTCCTTGACAAATTTCAATGCACCGCGTCGTAGGTCACCGAACTCCGATTTGATGATGTCACCTTTGCGAACGCCGATCTCTTCTCTTTTTTCCGTCGGCAACATACTTGGGCCATGACTAGGCCATCTCTTCAAGCTCCTCGAGGCCCAAAATTTGGTGTTAACACATGCCCCCAATTTTGGGATAAAATTGATTTTATTCCAAAATTATCTCTCCGAACCGCGTCATTTGCTCTAAATAGTCATCTCCTTCCTCTGCTCTCTCGAACAAACATCAGAGCCGCGCCGATCTCCAACCCTAACATCTATAGCTTTCAATCTCATGGCGACCCAAAGCGAAATCCCTCGTATGTTTATCTTCTCACCGACTCATTTGTTGTTTTTTTTTGACCAAATCTTCCGAATTTTGAATCTCCTTTTTCCTTTTCGGGATCTGCAGGGTCGGAGAACGAGCTTTTGATTCCTTCTTCCACCACCCCAAATTCCTACTATCTTGGTCCCGTGGGGAATTCGACCCAAAGAGAATTTATCAATCGGGAATCTAGGCGGATTCCTTTTCGCCTTCCAACATCAATCCAAACCAATGGTCCAAAGGGGTACCTCGTAATCCGGGATAAGAGGGGCCAAAATTGGGATCAACATGATCTCGATCTCGGTATTTCTCTGTCCTATCGGACATGAAAAAAAATGAACCTTTGCCGACGGCCAGCTTCTTATTTACGGTCAAATGCCCTTAATGCTTTTGTTTTTGGTCACGGACCAATGACTCCAACTTTAGGTGATGTCTTCATGCTTACCGGCCTAAACATAACAAATGAATCTTCTCCGTATGAATATAAATATCTTTGGGAATTCCGAACTATTAGAACCTCGGGCCTCAAGGGTTGGAAAAACTACATTATTGAGTTTGCCAGAGATACTCCATCGGTTTCGATGTGGAATACATGGCTTTTACGAACACTTGGTTGGATAGATTCTTACTTTATGGGTCTTCTTGCGAAGCCAACTCAAAACTTTCTCGAATGGCGGAGGATTTAGCCATTGGTAAAGTAATCCCTCTAGGCAAACTTCTATTGGGGTCGGTTTTATCATCGATGCACCGTAGTTTCCAAACTTTTGGGCAATGAGCCAGTGTCATGTGTTCTTGGTCCCCGGTGGTTTATCAATTGTGGCTCAATTTGCACACGCATCGCCTCGTCAGTCCCGAGCTTCATAATTTAGGCTTTCACGCCATCAATCTCCCCGAAAATCGAGCATTGGGAAAAGCGATGGCTTGCCAAACCTATGGAGAAGCCGCATCGGCAATCAATGTAAATGGTAACGCTGGGCCAATTCTTCAAACTTTTTTGCAGAGGCTTCAATGAGGATATCTTGGTCCGGCTGCCCGTCATGAAAGTTAATTCGAATTAACACTCCCCGAGAAATTCAGTTTTGAGAATTTCCTTTTGGATAATGAAGTCGTCAAAATTTTCAATGCCATGTTCGGACCACGGCACTTCCATCGAATTCGACATGGCAAAACCGTCAAGCCATCCTATGAATTTTATAACCCGAATGCAGTTACCGTGTAATTGGGACTAGGCCAACTCCCACCATATGTACTTCTCACACCTTCTACCCGGAGAAGAAATAATAGAGTGACTCAAGCTGCCAGAATTTTCAGCTTGGGACTCAATTTCCTGAATATCATCCTCCGTGCCTTGCCGTGGGTTGCCGCCACCCATCTTCTCTTTAATTCTTGGTGGGAAGAGTGGAAGAGCATATCTTCCATGCATCCGCTTCATCCATTTTGTCAAGCATTGGATCCCGCCTTTGTGCCCGAGGGTGAGGTAAGTTTAATTCCCTCAAGAACCATTGTATGTTTTTCACCGTCGGACACACATTTTTTACTTCAATTCTTCAAGGGGACCCCACTTTTGAGCCACCAACCCAAACTCGAAGTGGTCTCCCAAAGAAGATATTATCGCCCGCCTAAACCATGCTTGGGTAGCGATGCTCTTCCTCTAAAGAAATTTATGAAGACCGATGCCTCAATCCTTGAAGGCAAGAGGAAAACAAGATTGGCACCCGGCTCTTCAGCCCCACATCCCAAAAAAAAAAAAAATCTTCAAAGGTGAACATTACCCATTCTTTCCTCAAAACCAAGACATTTCATTGACTTCTTTCTTTTTGATTTCCTAGGCCAAGAAGAATTCTTCTTCGGTCATTCCAACTCCTCATGCTTGAGAGATCAACGCCAAGAGCCCCGAAAATCGGATGGGTTAGTTTTTATCTCGCCCCTTCCATTTTCGACACATTGGTGTTCTTCACGATAAAACTTCCTTCATACAAATCGATGAGTTGATCAATGTAACTATTCGAGAAATCAATGATTCAAATCCTCTATCTTTTCAAGAGCGGTCGGGTTATCCCTTCGGATAACGTTGGCCATCAACACCTAGGTATCTATCTCAATTTTAACCATGTACTCATCATACATTTAGTCATAACTAAATCCCATGACCACAACTTCGAAGAAAGATCGGCTTCTAGCACTCCAAATTCCCTTCGGTGCGGGCATGGATGCCAGCTGCGAGAGTCCAACCAGCCAATTAATCCTTCTCCCAACCAAAGGACCAAAGCCATGGACAACGATCTCAAGATTCGGTCCACGGTTCTCAAGATCAAGACAATACATCTCCTTTGTTGACTCGGGAAAACAAATGGTTCGAGCCATCTTCGAGATTCCACGATAAGGTTTCTTGCATTTACGTTTTGTATCTCACCCTATTTGAGTTCAACTCATCCGCATTCCTCTTTATTATGTAGGGTCCTGAACAAGGAGCGAGATGTCCCCTCAACAAGCTTCTCAAGATACCCATTCTAAAAGGTACCTTTCACCACAATATTGTTCGGCTCTTGAAAACTTCCATTATCCATTGCTTATATCTTGATCTCACTAGGATCCCGAGGATTCGGGGCTCGGCTACCCCTTTCCTTTGGGTGACATTGCCAAGGATTTGGATGAAGAAGTTTCGCCTTCTCGGCACCCCTCTCCAAATGTTCTCCAAGATCAATTTGAAAACATGATCCCTCTGTTGGAGAAGAAAAAATAATCGATCTTGTTGACGGTTTATTCAATCGGGGAACATTCTCTTGTCATTGAAGCATAGTCTCGCCTCCAGCCGATCACCATACTATCTCTGTCATTACCATTGATGATCATGCTATCAAGGTGAAAAGAATTTGGCATAATTTGAACAGCCAAAACTCCCTACTTGAGGAAAGGGCTCTAATAAGCAAGCTGCCATAAAGCCGTATAACTCTATTAAAGAGTT
>JADLZK010002142.1:0-144267 GCA_015847255.1 Hyparrhenia diplandra | reverse complement strand
TGCAATGGCACTAGGAGCTCATTTAAATTATATTAATACCCTTTTTAATAATAATAATATAAACTCAAAAATTATATATTTTAGGGGTATATTATATAACATCTATCTTTTAAAATATATGTTAAAATACATTATTTGTTATAAAAAAATCCTCTACATATATAATTACTTGATAGTGGCAAACCAATTTATCTCAAAGTGGTTGAGATAGTGCAAACCAATGGTATCAATATTCAGCAAAATTGTTGTAAATCAGGTGTGTGTGTGTGTGTGTGTTTTAAATTTGTGGGGTATAAATACTGATTGCTAGCCTCAAATATTAATTTCATTTAAAGGTTAGCACTACTGGCCCTTACAGATCTCACTTCAAGCTCCACCTTCCATGTTGAGTGAATTTGTCGGGGACCTAAATATTGGGCCCCGAGACATTCTCCAAACTATGAGAATCACGGCTTAGGCCTGCCAAGGCCCAAAAAACCTAGCCTGCTATCATCCCGCACGGAGGGGCGGCCCGACGGACGATGGACCGAGCCATTGGCCACGACGCTCACATGGCGGCAAAATCGGCCCACGGACGCCCCTAAGCGGCCCAAATGGAGTCATCACGACGCGCGAGCTTATTACGCTCACGAAGGACAAGGTCAAGGACCCCTACAAAACAACGAACCATGACGTTCCACGTCGGCAAGCCTAAATCATGGCTCGGACTCGACCACACATCTCCGTTTTAGGCCCCGAGGGCGCCTAGCTCACCGGCCCCGGAGAAATCTCAGCCCGTCCGGGGTGGCCTGGCTCACCACCCCTCGGGCGCAAAACTCCGCCTGCAGGAGACCAGCTCTCCATCCTCGGGTGAGGCAGCCCAATTAGCCCGTCTGGGGTCGCCGGCCCTCGGGCGTAAGGAGGTTCCGTCAGGAGGAAGGGAAACCATTCAGATTCGTTACCCGCGGCGAGGGCGCGGTGCCATCGATTACGCCAAATCAACTCGCGCGTCGTCTCCCCAATCCGACCGATGGGACGCGAAAGCTGAACCGATGGCGATGTTACGCCACCCGACACGGGAAACCGGATGACACTGTTCATTTCCGGAAGACACCGTCAAACGCCACGTTGGGCCGGACCCTCGGGCACTTGACACGCATAGCCAGCCGAACACCTCCGGACGGCCCTCGCCATGCGGTTGTGAGGGACGCCTCACAGGACCCTCGGGGCCGCGCTAGAGGGCGGCACGTCCACCATCGGATCCCGGGCGTGTCTTCGTCCAAGCAACAACATCCAAGCCCGGCCAACCCCTCGGCAAATAAGCCATGCAAACCGCAGCTCGAATTAGCCACCTAGGCGTCCACACTGTATAAACATTATCTCTCCTTCTCCTACAAAAAAGGGGAGTAATGCCCCATTAGAGGGGATTCGATCTTTTGACTCAACTCCGGTTCACACGGAGGAAACCGCACACCACCACCACCATAACCACGATCGTGGGGCTTGAGACCAGCGTCTCTCCCCGACGTCAACCCCTACTGCCGGCTCACCCTTTGAGCGCCAGTAACACGAAAGCAGGACACACCCCCGCTGGGCGTAGGGCCCCGCTGGCTCGAACCAAAGGATAAACCGGCCGGCGTCCCGTGTCCATCTTGCGCCACGCCATTGAGGGAGGGGGCACACGGCTTATAAATTCTTTATTGCCGGCATCCGAGGCACCCACCGCCTCGAACGCCGACGCTGGCGCTGTAGGCGCCGTGTGCAATCTGCATCTCCATCAGCCCTCATGGCGTTTTAAGCTTTCCACCCCCTCGCCGCCGAGCACGAGCTCCCGCTGAAACACCACTGTTCTTCGAACGCCGCATTTGTGGCGCTCGCCACAACTACGAGATGATCCTTCTACCCGACGATGCGGTAGAAGGGAGGGCAGCATCGCCACCGCGCAAAGCCCATCATCACGGCCGCCGCCGCAAGGCGGCAAGGCGGACATCGAGCGCAAGGCGCGTCCAAGCACCCGAGTGCGAGTCCGCCGTATCCCCCGCCCGACTCGCGAGAAGGGCTCCGGGAACCCTAGGCCCGGGAAATACCTTACCCGCCACCCACTCGTGGCGGTACCCCGAAACCCCAATCGTCGGAAAACGCCTCCTCCGCCCCGGGACATCCCGGAGGGAGTCCTGTGAATCGTCGCCCGGCGTGAAACCCTCGCCGATTGGAAGCCTTCGCCAGAGAGCACGAGCGACCAATCTGGTCGTTCCACGGGAGGGTTATCCCCTTGAACATTCACGGGAGGAGCGCATCCCTCCATTGATGCTGACGACCCCGCCATACCACCTCCGGTTCAATGTGGGCCTGGTCCCGGGCCGAGGGACTCGCTCTACCGTCCTAAATCGAAACCTTCCAGCGTTAGGCGCCGTGCACCGACGATGAAGACGGTAGTACTATGACCCCACGGCGAATGCTTCAATGTCGCAGGTCGCCACGATGGCGCCCACCACGCGTCTCGAAGCAAGACGACGCGACGCACCCCACGACGAAGCTCCGGCGCGGCGCCCACCGCGATCCATCCCGAGATGCGGCGCGACCGCCGCCAAAAACGCCTAACTACGAGATTTGCGAGTGGAACGTCCGGGCGAGTCGCCCGACCCGGCGACCGGGAGTTAAAACATCCAGCGGAGGCGAGCGCCGGCGCGAGCAAGCCCCCGAGCACCTCAAGCTCACAATGGCGGCGGACGGCGGGACCGGCGATGCCTCCAACCCTGCAGATATGCCCCCTGATTCAGCGAGCGCCTCAACGTGGCGGCGGCCGCCATGTTGGTACGAAATGCCCGATTCTCCACTACCGGTAGGTAAAGATACGGAAGGCCTCCCTCAACCTCCTTGACAAGGCGGCGATGCAACAGCGGCGAGTTCCGCTTCCTCGATCGGGCTGTGGCGTCACGGCGGCGAGAATTGTCGGGCGGTCGGCGGGCTCCCGCCCACCCGGGATCGCCGAGCCCCAAGGCCGGTCCCGGAGCGCCGGCGACAACCGGCTGCAACCGCCCGATCCTGGGAACGCATAGAAGACCCGCACGCGCGACGCAAACCGAGGCGCCCACGACCTCGGGGGCGAGATCGAGCGACAATGGCTCGCCACGAAGGTGGCCTCGCCTCGGATCGACAAGGGGCAGACCACGCCGCACAAAGGGTCGAGAGGACCGAGGGTACTCCCCGTCCGCCCCGGCCTCGTGGCCTTCACCGGGGACATCGAGGGCACCACTCCACTGCGGCGTTTCGGGCCCCACTCCATCTCGAGTACAGAGAGAGACCCGTCCGGTATGGCTGGACGGACGCTCCGGTTGGCATGCCGCTTCGCGAGGCACACGATGATAAAGTGATAATCGAAATTTGCCCCCGTACCTCTCCGAAGTCTGCGAGCTTGGTTGGAACACCTTCCACCCAACCTCATATCAAATCGGGCGGACTTGGTGAGAACCTTCCCGCTGTAACTTCGGGCACATACCTACGCCGGGTAACTCGTGGGATCTCCGAAATCGCCGACAAAAATCCGACGAATCCTCAAGACGACTATCCCTACGCTTCTCCAAGCAGCGGACCGAGCTCCCTAATGTGACGGATTCGACGTCATCGGGCCTTCTTGGGCGGCACCACTTGCCGAGACCTCGTGAAGAAGCTGGGCGCCGAACTCCCACCGAGGCAAACGAAGCCGATGGACATCGCCACCAAGTTCGCCAACGGTGAGGAGAGGCGTCGGGGCTCGTTCAATCAGGGCTCGGCAATGGAAGGCGCAAGGAAGAGGAGCCCGAGGGATCGCAACCTCGGGAGGCAAGAAGAAAAAGAAGAAAGATAAGGGCCGCAAGGGCAAGGGCCACGCCGCCCTTTATGACGATGAAGACATGGTGGCCGCGTCCGATCGCAAGGGGCCCACCCCGTCACAAGAAACCTTCAATGACATGCTCAAGAAGCCATGCCGAACCATAGCTACCCTGGTCAAGCATACCCTCGGGAGTGCAAGAGGGGATACGCCAACATTTCGCCAAGCTCAAGGCCATCCCCGAGGGTGAAGAAGAAGAGGCTCCCGAGGGTGGCGCCAAGGGCAACGAGGAGTTCCCGAAGGTGAATAAGCGCTTCATGATCTTGGGCGGCAGCACCAAAGAATATGTCCGCGGCGACAACAAGCAAGAAGGAGCGTCGAGGTCTATGCCACGGAGCCAAGAACCCCGGCTGCGCAAGTGGTCGGACCAATCACCTTCACCTTCGACCGGTCGGATCACCCCCAAATCGAACCTCGGGGCTTATCCACCGGTGGTGGATCCCATCATCGCCAACACTGGCTCACCAAAGTCCTTATGGACGGAGGGAGCAGCCTCAACCTCATCTACGGCGAAACCCTCGACCTCCTCGAGGTAGACAAGTCAAGATCCGCCACGGGGCCGGCATTCAATAAGCGTCATCCCCGCAGCGGCTAAAAGCCCCTCGGGCAGATCGACTTACCGGTTTGCTTCGGTGACCCCTCGAACTTCAGCAAGAGACTCTCACATTTGAGATCCTTGGGGTCCGCGGTACTTACCACGCACTCCTCGGGCGTCCCGCTACGCCAAGTTCATGGTCATTCCCGGCACACGCACCTCAAGCTCAAGATGCCGGGGGCGAAGGGTGTCATCACGACGCCCCCTCACACCATCATGCATACGAAGTGCGGCGTGGAGAGCGTGGAGTATGCCGAGGCACTCGCCATTGCCGAGGCACTCATCGCCCGCGTAAGAGAAGCTTTGACGAAATCACGATCGAAAGCATGAGGCCAAAGCGCCCGCTACCGGGAGTTTCGAGCCCTCCCGGCACCAAGAAGATCCCACTCGATCCCAAGAACTCCGAAGGAGAAGCCGGCGACCATCGGCTCGGACCTGATCCGAAATAGGAAGCCGTGCTCGTCGACTTCCTCCGCGCCAATGCCAAGACGTTTGCGTGGGGACCCTCGGACATCTTGGGCATACCGGGGATGTCGCCGAGCACTCCCTAGACATCCGTAGGGCTCAAAGCGGTCATGCAGCGCTTTGCGCTGCTTTTGATGTGACGCCAAGCGGAAGATCATCGGCGAGGAGATCCACAAGCTACTGGAGGCCGGATTCATAAAAGAAGTATTCCACCCCGAGTGGTTAGCTAATCCTGTATTAGTAGAGAAAAAGAATGGGAAATGGCGGATGTGTGTGGACTACACTAGTCTCAACAAAGCATGTCCGAAAGTTCCCTTCCCTTTGCCTCGAATCGACCAAATTGTCGACTCCATCAAGGGATGTGAAACGTTGTCCTTTCTTGACGCCAGTATTCCGGTTATCACCGGATCAAAATGAAAGAGTCCGACCAGCTCGCGACCTGGCGTGCATAACACCCTTCGGGATGTATTGTTACCTCACCATGCCCCCGGGCTGAGGAACGCTGGGGCAACATACCAGCGGTGCATGCAAAAATCATCTTCGGGAACTCATCGGAAGGATCGTGGAGGCCTACGTCGACGACATAGTGGTCAAATCCAAGAAAACGTCGGACCTCGTGGGCGACTTCGGAAACCTCTCGAAAGTGCCTAAACAAGAAGGGAGTCAAGCTCAACCCCGAAAAATGCGTATTCGGGTCCCCCCGAGGATGCTTTTTGGTTTTATCGCTCTCAACGAGGCATCGAAGCAAACCCGACCAAGGTTGACGCAATCGCCAAGATGGGTCCGATCCAAGATCTCAAGGGAGTACGTATGGTCATGGGCCGCCTGGGCTTCATTAACCCGTGTTCATCTCACGCCCCGGGAAGGGCCTGCCCCTCTACCGGCTCCTACGCAAGTCCGAAAGCACTTTGCACGGACCCCGAGGCCAAAAGAGGCCCCTCGGAACCTCAAGAAGCTCTAACAAACCCACCGGTCCTAGTACCGCCAAACCCGTGAGAAACCCCTCGCTCTTATACGCCACGGCCACTACCCGTAGTCGGCGGTGGTCGAAGTTGAGCGTCGGAAGAGGGACACACGTTGCCGCTTCAACGCCTGCTTACTTCATCGGTGAAGTCCTTTCCGACACCAAGACGAGGTATTCGCAGATGCGAGGCTATTGTGCGCCATCGATCGACACGAAGAAAAAATTCGCCACTACTTCCTCGCGCACCCGGTGCCATGGTATCCCTCGTTCCCCTCGGGAGATCCTCCAAAACCGAGAGGCCACGGGGAGAGTGGCTAAGTGGGCGGTGGAGCTCATGGGCGAAACTATATCGATTCCTGCCCCGCAAGTCGATCAAGTCTCAAGTCCCGACCGACTTTGTGGCCGAAAGTGGACGAACACCGCGCTACCCCCTGGCGTCCATCCAAGCCGAAAGTCTTTGGACCATGTACTTTGATGGATCCATGATGATGGCAGCGCTGGGGCGGGTTTGCTCTTCATCTCACCCCCTCGATTCACACGAGGTATGCCATCCTGCCGCATTTTCACCTCCAACAACGCCGCGAGAATCACGAGGCGCCGGTCAACGGTCTCCTGGATCGCGGGCGGACCTCGGAATCCGACGGTTGGAAACCGAGGGGATTCGCAGCTTGGTCATCGACCAAGTCATGAAGGCCTCGGCGTGCCACGACCCGAAGATGGAGGCGCATTGTCGGGAAGTGCGCAAATTGGAGGAAAAATTCCATGGGCTTGAACACAAGCATACGCCGAGACGCTACAACGTGGGCAGCGGATGAACGGCCAAGGTCGCAAAGAACCCGAGGTACCGTTCCCCGAACGTCCTCACCCGAGACCTCGATAAAACCCTCGGTCAAGTACACCCCCTGGCGCCCTCGGGGGCTCACGAGGGGCGACACGCAGCAAGCCACACCGAAGCTATGGCGGTTGACCCAGTCCCCGACGAGAAAACCACTAATGGAGTACCTCACCCGAGGAGAGCTACCCGAGGATAAGACCGAGGCTCGCCAGCTAGCCCGAAGGGCGAAATCCTTCACACCGATTGGAGAGAAAGGGGAACTCTACAAGAGAGGAGCCTCGAGGAGTATACATGCGATGCATACCCACTACCAAGGCCAAGAACTGCTCAAGGACACTCACCGAGGGGAGTGTGGCCATCACGCCGCCCCAGAGGACTCTAGTCGGGTAAAGTCTTCGTGCAAGGCTTCTCATCGCCCCTCGGTGCGAGACGCTGAACCAAGTCGTGCGTGCTGCCGCAGAGAATGCCAATTCTACGCGCGCCAGACGCACCTCCCGTACTCAAGCACCGCAAAACCATACCTCTTACGCGGCCATTTGCGGTGTGGGGGACTCGACATGATTGGGCCTCGGAAAAGGGCGCCGAGGACACACTCACGCCCTAGTCGCCATTGACAAGTTCTCCAAATGGATCGAAGCTCGACCGTGGTGAACCCTCACACCGGGAAACGGTGAAATTCTTCACGGATATCATCTCTCGTTTCGAGTCCCGAACTCCATCATCACGGACAACGGAACCAACTTCGTGGGGAAGAAGTTCCTCGACTTTTTTTGCGGCGACTATGGCATCCGAGTGGATACCTCGACCGTAGCACACCCGAAGACCAACGGTCAAGTGGAGGCGTTCCAACGGCATGATCCCGCAAGGGCTCAAGCCGAGGATCTTCAATCACCTGAACCAATACGGGGAAAGATGGTACCAAGAGCTGCCATCGGTTCTATGGAGCCTTCGAACAACTAAAAGCCGAGCCACGGGGTTCACCCCATTCTTTCTAGTCTATGGGGCCGAGGCGATCTTGCCCACGCACATTGAATATGGGTCCCCAAGGCTCATGAGCCTACACCGAGCAAGGCAACCAAAGAAAGCAGGCAGACTCCATCGACCAAGTTGATGAAGCCCGAGACGCTGCGCCCCCGCACTCGGCAAGATACCAACAAGCTTTGGCGCAAGTATCACGCCAAGCCAGGCCGAAGCCTCGGGAGTTCCAAATCAACGACCCCGTGCTCAGGCGAAGACGACAACAAAGGGCGTCACAAACTCACGCCACCACCTGAAGGGCCTTATTTCGTCGCCAAATATTAAGGCCCGGACCTACAAACCGAAAACGAGAAGGGCGAAGTCTACTCCAACGCCGGAACATAGAACAACTACGTCGCTTCTACCCTTAAATTCGCACTAGAAGTCAAACATCGGTGTTTTTTTCACTCAATAAAAGATCTACATATTTTTACGAAAAAAGTGCTTCTCGTGTAAACCTTAAGGGAGTCTTAGCCTCGTCCAAAGACAAGACTAAAACTCCCTCGGGGCTACACGGGGGGACCCCCTCGGGAGGACCCCCCTCGGGGGACCCCTCCCCTTCCTTTTTTCAAAACTTTTTTTTTCGAAAAAAAAAGTTTTCTTTGCGCATTCTCTAAACAATCGTTTAAGTTGCGAGGGCGTCGCTCACGCACAAATCCAAAAGCAAGGTAACTTAGGCAAACGGACCGCCCCTAGTGGCATCCGTATGGGCGCCCCAGTGGCGTCCACGGTTACCATTTCGCGAGCGGAGAAAGCAAGCGACCCGGCCACACAATAAACGAACAAATTCGAAAAACGCAAACATAAACATAAATGCACCCGCCAAGGCCATAGACCTCGGGCGGCGCCATTGTTTATATACATCCATCTCACAAGCTCCAATTTTTCCATACAAGGAGAGGTCGGGGGGGGATGGGCTTCATCCACTTGCGCCTCACGGCAGCCGACGAGGAAGCTTCGACGCGAGCAACACCCTCGACAACCGCTTCCCCGAGGGAGGCGTCGACCAGCCACAAGCATCCTCGGATCAAGGCGTCCACCATCTCCGTGTCCGCCTCATAGGTTGACTCTATGGGGAGTACGGGGACACACTTCATCCTCGAAGCGGAGGCCAACCGGGTCGCAGGCCGCCCACCAAGTCATACAACGTCTCCGAGTCTTGGCGGCGGCCAAAGATCCCTCTCGGCGGGATCAACTTCCACCTCGTCGTCGGAACCAAGGAAGAAGCCTTTCGCAACGCCGTCCGGAAGACATTGACTCCATCGGAAGTGAGAGCGTAAAAACGACCATACATGTCCATACGCGCCGGACCGGGAAGCGTTCGGAGCTCGGACTGAGGTAGCCACCCACGGCGCTCGGGCGGCACAGTCTTTGAGGCCAACCTCCAGGTTGTCCGCCCCAAAGCGGCGGACGAAGTCCGACAAAGGCCTCTTCCAGCCTCCCGATCGACTTCGCCTCCCGCTCCGGGGCCCTGCGCCCGGCGTGGTCGCGGTGTTTCACGGCCTCGGTCCCGACCTTCTCCGCTTCTGAAATTGGTGCTCAAACCGAGTTAGCAAGACAAGACGATCAAGGCAAAAAAGCTCACTAAGGAAGAAAACGCACCTTGGCACTCAGCTGCCGGCCCCCCATCACGCCGTGCTCATCCGCGAGCGACTTGCGGATCTCCTCCTTCTCCTTCCCCGAGGGTCTCGCCCTCGGACACCAACTTCGCCAATGCGAGTGTTCAAGGCATCGCACATCTCCGCGGCTTCGCCTCCTCCCCGGACCGGTCCCGCTCGTCATGGGCCTCCTTCCGGACTGGAGGGATTTGGATCCGAGCCTCTTCAAAATCATGGCTCATCGAGCCATGTCGGCCGCCACTTTGCTGGCCTCGGACCCAGCCTTGACAACCTCGGCCTCCCGGGTCCGCCGTTGGGACTCCCTCTCCTCGGCAAAGGGCGACAAGCGGGAGGTCCTCGCTCCTGGCCTCGATCAACTTTACCCGAAGTTTGACCAAGGGCGTTCCATTCGAAACGTTCCGGCCGAAGGAGCTCGGACTTCTCTCGGGGCGGCGGCGGAGTCCGCAACGACGATACTACTCATCAAGACACAAGCGCCGAAGACATGCGGCGGGGATAACCCGTCAAGACACTTACCGCGTCGACCTCGCAAGTCGGCCGGTTATCGCGTCCCCGATCCTCGCCAAGCCCTCGGCCCACCGACGATCTGCTATTGGGTTCTCCACTCCGAGGACCTCGGGATGATCGTCGACCACCGCGGGCGGGCCCCCGGCGTGCCACCCCGGGTCAAAGGCGGACCGCCCAGTAGGGTCGGCTCGGGATACATCTCCTCCACCGCAACTCCAGCCTCCCGAACCCGCATCGATGAAGCTCCTCGGATCGACGACCGGCACCGCCTCCGTCATGGCCGCCAGACGACGCTCGCCAAGGGGCCGCTCGAACCCTGACACGTGGAGTAGCGGGAAGTCGGGGTTATACGCCTCGTGAACCCCTGGATCGGCGAAGGTCGGCCTAGCGGGGACTTTGCGCGCGTCTCCGCCGCCATGAAGAGCTCCTCTTGCGAGAACTCCCGGACAAAGGGGCCCGACTCCTCGGGGTGGGGCGGCGGCGCCACGACCCCCCTTCGAATGGCGCCATCCGCCTTCCGCACCGAAGCCGACGTCATGGCCACACCGGCCCTCCTGACGACCACCATCGGCCGAAGTGGTCGACCCAATTATCGCCACCGGGGGCCTCGCACTACCTCGGGTGGCCTCCCAGCCCCGGCCGGTCCCCCCTCACCTGGCTCGGGGGCGGCGCCACGGGAGGATCTCGACGCAGGGCGAAAGACGATATCTTGGCCTGACGACCCCCTCAAGATCGGGCCCCACCGAGGCCGAACGCTAGCCTTCAAGGCTTTCTTGGGGGTGGCCAACGAGGCGGCCCCCGTTTCCTGAAGTTAGAACGTGTCGACAAAGCAATCATATGCCCGAAGAAGGTCAAGATCGCGAAAGGCGAAAGGAAAACTCACAGCTCGAGGGATCGCCCCGGCGCTGACGCGAGGCTCGGGATGGCGCTGCGATCTCGACCGCGCACACGACGCCAGGCCGTCTTCCCCATGACGTTCGTGCGCGCACGGGTCGGACGGGGATCGGAGTCGCCGCTCGTCCCTTCGTGAACCGCGGCCATGGGGCGCCGGGTACCAGCGACAGAGGTGTCGACTCTTCGGGCCTCACCCCGCGACGCCGAGGTGCCTCGTGGCCGACGCCAATGGACTTGAGGATTCGGCCGAAGAGCCCCCGAGCGCACGGCTGCCGCTAGCCCCAACGCTCGCTCGTGCCAAGCTCAGAACGGCCCCCGACTTGGTCCGGGAGCCCCATGGCTTCGGTCTATCCGAGCCGCCAGTCGCCATCGGACGAGTTCACGCTTGAATCGGGTCCTCCGATCCTCTCGTCCTCTTCGGGTGGTCGAGGTGTCGTGACTCGCCCGCCGTCTGCCGCCCGACGCCTTCGCGAGCCACGTTTCTCTTCTTCCTCTCCTTTCAACGCCGCGCCCGCTAGCTCGTTCCGAAGCACGGTCACGCCCTCCGCCGACGCAGATCCAATGCCGCACAAAGTGAGGAGTCGCTGTAATCCGTGACGGCCCGCCGGAAGAAAGAGTGAGAACCGCCATGGCGACAATGTACCGGCAATGCAAGGACACCGAAGTCAAGAAGCACTTACCAGGGGAGATATACCCTCGGTCAACGCGATGGGGATCTCGGGGATACGTGTCGGGGTGTTGGACCCCAACGCATCCTCACCCTCTTGGCCAAAGCATCGGGTGGAAAGTAGAAGGCCCGACATCCGCACGCACCAAGACCGGCGCCCTCGGGGGGCATCGGCACATGAGCAAAGGGCGAGCCATCAACGGCAACACCCGACGCCGATGGAAAGCGGCGACCACGGCAGCAAATTCACGCCCTTCCCTCGAGCCGCAGAATCGCCTTCCTTAGGCCCTCCAACCGATGATGATCCTCCCAGGGGGGGACCCCGCCCACTTCGCGGCGATGCTTGAGGACACGCCCGGTGTACACGGGAAGCGCGTTCTCGCCGCGGAGGTAGAACCACCGATCTTGCCACCCCTTGTTGGAGGAGGTGAGCTTGAGACGATGTACCCATCGCCGGTTCGGCCTCGTCCGTCTCCGAGCGCACAGAGCGCACAAGCCTCCAACGCAGCGCCTCCGCGTGGTCGGCCCCCGCGACCGAGGCGGTGGTAAGGTCCGCCTTTGAAGAACCACAAACCGAGGTCCCACGCGCCCGATCCCCGTGAATCCCTCACAAAGGGTGACGGATGGCGGCTGAGATCGAAAGTTCGGGGCGATGATGAAGCTCGATTTCATAGTAGTGGAGGATCGCCCCGAATGAACCGCCTGCAAGATACCGCCGTGCCTGAAGATCCATCAAGCTCACCACGTAGCCATCGGAGGTTAGGCTCCTCCTCGGTCCAATCCGAGCAATCCACTCGGCCGCGCTTCATCGATGCGGGGGACGAAGAAGCCCTTCATCGACGAGACGTGGAGTTTCTCCTCCGCCGCCGCCGTGTCGGCCACGGCCTCAAAGATCAAGACCTCCCCTCACGCCGTCACCGCTACCCCGACCGCGCCATGGATAAAAGGGAGGCGAAGGGTGGCAACCGCTAGCAACCCCGATCACACGAGCACGAGGCAAGTGAATCTCTCCCTTAATCTCTCCCACACTATCTCTCTATCTCTCGATTGCCGCAAAGGCAAGAAGGCAAGAAGGCGATGGCGGCGCAAAGGGAGCAACTATCGCCGCCCGCGCGCGGCACCCCCACATTTATAGGGAAGGGAAGGCAAACCGCCCGGGCAATCGAACCGAACTCTGGAATGGACGGCCCATGATGGAGCGAACCGCCATCCAACGGCCAAGCAGCGGTGGAACCGTCAGTGCATTAATGCACCTTGACGGAACCCCCGGTCTCCGCCCGACAAGAAGACGTAAGGTCGCGTCCCATCGCCGCAACGATCGGCGCCACCTCAGCGTGGCGACTAGACGCCTCGTCTTCCGTCGAGGTAAAACCGTCCCGGCCACCCATATCCAAAGCAGCGCCCGACCCGAGGGGCAAAAAAGTCGGGCCCGTTGACGGTTCCCCGCCCCGCCGAAAACCAAACGAGCCTCGGGCCGACACACCCTACGTTCCGCCGAGGTTGCCCGCGGGCCCACGAGGGTTTTCAACCGCCTCAGGATAACCCGAGCCGTGACAAGATGGGGAAATGCACAACCGCCTATACCCGGCCCCCGGGCTCGGATTTCCGAACGTGTTTAAAGGCCCGCGGTGTCGCTTAGAGAGATGTCCCATCCGTGGAGGCCCACAGCCCTGGGGTTGGTCCGCCCAAACCCCGGGATCTCGCTAAAGCGGTCCGCAGTGTTCTCATGGGGTGAATCTCGATCAAATAGCCGACCCTTGCTCGCAAGGGCACGGCACCCGCTTAAAACCAATCATAAACGCCACCGGAAAGCACGACACACATTCGGCTTACAGGCATTGTGACGTGTCTCCCCTCCTCCCTCCCTTTCGTGAGGGCGACAGAGGAGCGTATAATCAAAGTCGAGAGGCCGTTGGTATTTGTTAGCTTACAGAGATAGATCCGCAAGCGCACGGATGTCCAAAGGAGCATTTCACCCGGAAGGGTTTTAAATATCGAATCCACGAGGAAGATATGATAAGCAATTCATTTGATTAAGGACAAAGTGATAGAAGACTAATGAGATTCGGTGGTTTAGCATTTACTTAAACAGGGTGAGCCAATAAAAGATAATAATGATAAGGTATATAAGATGTAGAGGTGCACGTGGTGAACAATAGGATAAGATTAATTCCTAGTTAGATTAGGATTGGATTTAGGACAAATGGGACCCGAGTTCTTATGTAGTATACAAAGAATTTACGAAGTGGAAATAAACAGGCATAGCATAAGATCATATATAAATCAAAACCATAAATAAAAATGTGTACCCCGAAGATTACTTAAGAAAATCAAGAACGAAACAAGATAATCCCAAGAACCATTATCGACTAGTCTTATACACGGGGAGGATTGCAAAGGACTCAATAGTGTCTTTGTCACCACTACGATCTACCACACGACTCGGCATATAAGGTGAATCCATAAAGTAAATTATATCTAAGCACCATGCTTACATACTCTCTACTACCTAGCATATGCGCATAATATACTAGGAGCTCTACGAATAAGTACTTCGAATTACCATGAATAATGACTATATCAAATATGCTATGACTAGAATAAAGTGTAAGTAAATTAATTGCATACATAATAATGAAATAGCACGAAGGTGTATGAGAACAATAATTATATTGAACCATAGTGTAACTTCTTCGATCCGTAACCTGAGCATACACTCTCTCTTCTTTAAACCTGACTTTCTATCTAAACTAGGCTCTAGATTAGAGCTATGAATTAGCTATCCTATCTCGTGGTGTCTCCTCTTCTTCTCCTGTCTTGGCTCTTCCTTGATCTACTTCTTATTGAACGTGAAGCTTTAGATCAACTTGGATTGAATTGACTTGAGGGGTCTTGGGCTGTTTATATATGGGTCTTCCTCTGTCTCTTCAACTTCAACAAAGATGTGGGATTAATCCGTGCTCCCACCGACGCCATCGGATCAAACCGACCATAATCATCCGGTTTATATTGCATCTTGGAGGCGGTGGAGGAAGCTTCCCGGCGGAGGTCGATTGGCGGCGGCAGGCCGATCGGCCTAATAGTTGTCGATCGCCCGCAGTGGGGCCCACTCGGGTCCCGCGATGCGTCGTGTCTTCCGGAGTCTTCTAGATGATGTATTTTCGGGTTTTGGGACTCTTTGACGTCGGGTGTATTCTCAGAGCCTTCGGACTTGTCTCGGAGTTGGATTGCTTTTATGCTACGCCGGGCGTATGCCACGTCATTTCTGTTATTTTTCCTGTTAAGTCCCCGCAAATCACAACTTTACCAAAACTCATGGAAATCATTAGTAGAAACCCCTAATAAGGTTATCTAATTATATTTTAATTCTTTTCCATGAAGTGTTGATGCATAAAAATATGAGTTAGTGAGCATCAACAAACTCCCCAAGCTTACCCTTTTGCTAGTCCCTAGCAAAGCTATATGCTATAGTAGGATCGGGAGTTGCTACTACGCTTTCATACCTCAAAAGTACTGTGTTTTATCGAAATAAATTCTCCTCTTAACAAGATTGCTCTCTCATACACATTTACCATGGGGCGTAGCCTTTTCACGAATCATAAGCAAGATAAAGCAATCAAGTTAAGTACCATGTCTCAAATTCTTTGATCAACTATCATCCTGGGGTTTTGCATTATTTTTCAAAAGAAAACTTCGGAGATCCTATGTATGACCCTCTTAAGTAGATAGTAATGAGTGAAGTGACACACATATAATAGGACATACATAGTGGGATGATAGTGGTGAATGAATGAGGATGAAAGGTAGTAATTAGCCTTCAGCCTTTTCTAGTATATTTATTTTTTATTTTTTTTTTCTTTTCAAACATCTTGGACTATATCTCTCTTTCTAAAAATTGCTAAGACTGGGTTTGTCCATTCTTGGAGAGGTGGGCTTTTCCCGAACTTGTGTCCATTTTTCTCTCTCCTTAGAGATGTGGGCCCTACTCACCCTCGGACACGTGTCCATTATTCATCTCTAAATATATTTTTATTATTTAGGGAGGTAGGCCCTTCTTGCCTAGTATGACTTTTTGTCCGTTACTCTCCCTCTCTTGTCTCACTTTTCTCTCTCAATATTTTTTCTTTTCTTTCCCTTTTTTTTTTTTTTTTTATGAATGTAGCCCAGAATCTAATTGGTATAAAAACATTGAGAGAGACATATCCAAAATTGCTAGAATTTATTATTATTATTTTTATAATTATGGCTAGCGGCTTGATGGAATATGGAGAGGCGTACTTCCGGATTAGAAGCAAATATTTGGTGGAGTGGGATGTTTTGATGCGAAAGTGACAAACTCTCAAGGGTCATATCTAAGGAACTCATCATGTAATATTTTATAATTTTTAAAGATAAAAACCAGGGGATCAAGTATCTCTAAGAATATGATAAACAGTAGCTCAACTTTTCATGCACTATTATCTTTCAATGCTAAGACTTAGATTAAGCATGTGCTTCCCACAGTGTTGGGTTTAGAGCAAATTAAGCATTTAAAGCTTTGGGAGAATCTAAGTCTAAAGTGTAAGTACTTTTAAGAGGAATTAAGGCGGAGCAACTATTCATCATTTCCAAGCATATGTCATCAAGGTCATAATTAAAGAAAAGAGAGCTAACTCGCGAACTTCTAATATTTATTGGACTCTTAAAACTAATATTTTTATTTAGGACTCATTAACTCTAAGCAAAATATACTAACTAGCTAATATTTAAAATAGATAGGATAATAATACTTATCGTAATAACTGAGGGTGCTCTCCCCAAAATTTGAATCTTGAAGTAGTCTTTTTATTCGCCCTTGGAACTTGTTCATCTCCGGGTTTTCCTTAAATGTTCTCCCCGCAAATATTAATTTCGCACATACCGAAGGAACAAATTCTAGGATTATGTTGTGAGCCTTCATGTGCTCACTTCTTTTTTTTTTTTTAGAAAACGTGTGGACCTTCATGTGCCCACATTTTTTTTTTTTGAATTTTTCTATGCAATAGAGATGCTAATGTGAAAACATATGAGTGCAATATTTTTTTGTATTTTTTATTTTTATGCCACCACAAAGCAAGGGTGCTTGCATGGGGCTTTTAAGGAACTAATGCAAATGCAAAGAAACATAATTTTATGATTTTCTAATGCAGGTTTTTAGAAAAGTAAATATGCTTAAAGGAAATATGCTAATTAAAATATGCTATGCGAAAAATTAAATATGCAGATAAATACCGAAGTTACCTCTCGGCGAGTTTCGAGTACTTACTCGTGGGCGCGTCTTTGTCATCTATGGAATCTCGTCGGGATGTTGTGTCCAGTGCGGTGCCTTCAATGATCTCGATGAGTAGCGTAGATGAGGTAGCCGACGGTGTTTGATCAGTCGGTGACGCTGGTGATGGTAGGTCTTCCGAAGGTGTAATCTTGTTGTCTTCTTTCTTCCTCCAAGCTTGTTTCTTCGGTGGAGACCTTTACGAGTGGCCGGTTCGGCGTGCTTGGTTGGTGGGAGCCGGGTGGACTTTTCTTGAATCTTCTTAATGTATTCCTTGTCCATCGACTCAGTATTCAACTTGTGATTTCTCCGCGTCTTGTTCTTCTTAGGCTTGCTTGTCCGATCTTGAAGTTGCATCTCTTGGGATAGTGATCCCGAGGATGGCATCACCCATGTTCCTTGCTTATTGTGCATGTTGTAGACAGGACATTAATCAAGCAAAGTGTGTCCTCGCTCACAAAGTCAAGGTAGAGATTAAGTGTATGGGCTCTGCTGGTGGGAAAACACCAACAGAACCAAAATTGTATTCATCTTACTCTGACCTTGAGCATATATAACCATGGTAGCATAATGTGTTTCATTTATTTGTGACAAAGGTGAAAAGGATCGATGACGGGTATGAATGTGGCTTTTATAACATAGCAAACTAAAAGTGTAGAGAAAAATAAAACTAGAGAGACAAGGGTAAGAACAACTAAGAGCTAACATGTTGAGCTATTCAGATTAATCCAAGTGAGGTTGTGAGCTAATATTTAACTCCTTAGTAAGCATGCCATGATTAGAGTAAAGTTTTATCGATTAGGACACTTACCTGAAGATGTTACCTTTATTGCAGAATCATGGCAGCATCGTAACACCTCATGGTGGTTCTTGTATGGTAGTTGAGTGTCTTGTCCTCTCTTCATTTTTCTGTGTCGGAACGGCGGGAGTCTGAGAGGAGGGAGAGCCTTGTCGGATCATCTTTTAGTGGAATTGGTCTTCCTCCCCCAAGCTCAAACTCTGTGTCACTCGGCGCTTAAAGTCAGGGTTGACTGTTCATCATCTCCTTGAGTGTGTTGTGACTGTCGGTCTTTGATGGAATCTTGTTGTGTTCGTCCTCTCCCTTGTACCAATCCATTTTTCTTTTCTTCTTTTAATCGCCCAAGGGATGAGGATGCTGACAGCCAATTGATCTTACTTTGTCAATTCTTCTTCATCTTCTTTTTTTTACGGTTGACAAAAGGATGCTCATTTGAGATGTAAACTTGGAGTCCCTCCTTGATTGCTTTGTCCTCTAACGACGTGGTGTGGAGTGTTCTTCTTGATGATGTGTAGCACAATCGGTCGCCTTGATGATCGAGGGAGAAACCTCATTGGTGACATCCTTGTCCTCCATGGTCTGAAGGCATTATTGTGACTTCTCTTTGTACTGGCCCGTCATTGATTGGAGTGCGTTCCTACCGGTGTATTTCTTGTTGTAGGTGATGAGAGCAAGCAAGTCTTTGATAAGATGATGTAGGTTGACGTTGATCCTGCTTCTCATCAGCCTCCTGGCTTGGTACTCCTCTGTTTTGTAGTGGAAGTGGTAGTGAGGTAGGTCCATGAACGTGGGCCACCACAGATTCTTTTCCTCGCAAATGCATTAGTGGACATATACCCGAAGGATAGCAATGATATTGAAAATAGGGTTATTGTCCATATAATTTATTTGTGCTAACATAATGATGGTTCTTTTTTTAAAAAAACTTAGCACGATTATATAAATTTGTTTTTTTTTTTATTATTTATTATGAAGCGGTTGCACTTAAAGCGTGGCTAAGGCAAAGGTAACTTGCGACAAAAAGACAAATTGAGTATTTAGGCACTTACAGTTCGTCCTTTCGTAAGGAGTGAGTTGAGTCTTCTTTTTTTGTGCAGAGTTGTTGGAGTTCATTACATATCTTGCGTAAGCTAATCTCTTTTCCCAAATTGGATTTGACAATTTTTCTGCGGGGTTAGTCTCACAAAGATAACCAGAATCTACTAAAGTATACTATCGGTCCAAAAATCAACCTAGACATAATGTCCAACTCAATTTAAGAAGGCAATTTAATCTAAACACCATGTTTAATTTAAAAGCCTTTAGAAATAAAATCGACACACCTTGCGGTTTCGGGAATCAAACTAAACACCATGTTTAACTTGAGCCATGAAAATAAATTAAGCATCATGTCTAAGGTGTATGAAGATATTTCAAAACTTAAGCATACTATAGTAAACAAAGGCAAAGATAAAGGTTTTATAGAGATGAAGGGCTATGATCATGATGAGACTAATATGATTTTAAAAAGTTTAAAAACCTTCTCACATTCGATCATACTTACCTTTACTCACAAAATAGAATCTGTGAGTTGTGCGCAAAATTTCTTTATTCGTCACTTGAATTCTTGTGACGACGACACACCGGCAGAGTCCCAATGTTAATGGTTTATGAAGTTCAGGTACACTTTGGATTCTCCTACCGTCGGTCGCTTCGAAAATATTAATCAATTACCCCGCATAAGATAGACTAATAGACAATACACGGGTAATTCTGTTTTAAGCAGAGAGGTGCTAAGTAGCAAATCCACACTTAGTATTCATCTATCAATAATCAAAAAGAAAAGCTATCAAAATCTTCCCCAAGAACGGCGCCGAAATGCTTGTTGGTATTTGTTAGCTTACAGAGAGATAGATCCGCAAGCGCCGCGGATGTCCAAAGAGCATTTCACCCGAAGGGTTTTAAATATCGAATCCACGAGGAAGATATGATAAGCAATTCATTTGATTAAGGACGGTGATAGAAGACTAATGAGATTCGGTGGTTTAGCATTTACTTAAACAGGGGTGAGCCAATAAAAGATAATAATGATAAGGTATATAAGATGTAGAGGTGCACGTGGTGAACAATAGGATAAGATTAATTCCTAGTTAGATTAGGATTGGATTTAGGACAAATGGGACAGTTCTTATGTAGTATACAAAGAATTTACGAAGTGGAAATAAACAGGCATAGCATAAGATCATATATAAATCAAAACCATAAATAAAAATGTGTACCTCAAGATTACTTAAGAAAATCAAGAACGAAACAAGATAATCCCAAGAACCATTATCGACTAGTCTTATACACGGGGAGGATTGCAAAGGACTCAATAGTGTTTGTCACCACTACGATCTACCACACGACCCGGCATATAAGGTGAATCCGCAAAGTAAATTATATCTAAGCACCATGCTTACATACTCTCTACTACCTAGCATATGCATAATATACTAGGAGCTCTACGAATAAGTACTTCAATTACCATGAATAATGACTATATCAAATATGCTATGACTAGAATAAAGTGTAAGTAAATTAATTGCATACATAATAATGAAATAGCACGAAGGTGTATGAGAACAATAATTATATTGAACCATAGTGTAACTTACTGATCCAGAACCGGAGCATACACTCTCTCTTCTTTAAACCTGACTTTCTATCTAAACTAGGCTCTAGATTAGAGCTATGAATTAGCTATCCTATCTCGTGGTGTCTCCTCTTCTTCTTCCTGTCTTGGCTCTTCCTTGATCTACTTCTTATTGAACGTGAAGCTTTAGATCAACTTGGATTGAATTGACTTGAGGGTCTTGGGCTGTTTATATATGGGTCTTCCTCCGTCTCTTCAACTTCAACAGCGATGTGGGATTAATCCCGTGCTCCCACCGACGCCATCGGATCAAACCGACCATAATCATCCGGTTTATATTGCATCTTGGAGGCGGTGGAGGAAGCTTCCCGAAGCGGAGGCTGATTGGCGGCCAGGGCAGGCCGATCGGCCTAATAGTTGTCGATCGGCCCGAGTGGGGGCCCACTCACGGGTCCCGCGATGCGTCGTGTCTTCCGGAGTCTTCTAGATGATGTATTTTTTCGGGTTTTGGGACTCTTTGACGCCGGGTGTATTCCTCTGAGCCTTCGGACTTGTCTCGAGTTGGATTGCTTTTATGCTACGCCGGGCGTATGCCACGTCATTTCAAGTATTTTTCCGTTAAGTCCCTCGCAAATCACAACTTTACCAAAACTCATGGAAATCATTAGTAGAAACCCCTAATAAGGTTATCTAATTATATTTTAATTCTTTTCCATGAAGTATTGATGCATAAAAATATGAGTTAGTGAGCATCAACGAGGGCCCAGGTCGACCTTTACGCACATAAGCGCGGCCTCGGGCTGCCCACGCAAAAATGAACAGACTCCGCACAAATAAGCGCTATTTAAGAGCTGTTTCAGTCTTGCCCGGCGTGCGAGATAAAAAGACCTCGAAGGAATCCGCCATTCCATTCGAGGCCCTGGCTACACCCAACGCGAGGTGCGCTCAGCACCACCTTGTAGACGAACCACCCCGAGAAACAACAAGGCGACGGAACGGCAACCCCGGGCAAGTCCACACTCGCCGGGGGGCTCGGGGGCTACCGTCGGGGACCTAAATATTGGGCCCCCGAGACATTCTCCAAACTATGAGAATCGCTGCCCCTGCCAAGGCCCAAGAAAACCTAGCCTGCTATCATCCCGCACCGGAGGGACGGCCCGACGGACGATGGACCACCATTGGCCACGACGCTCACATGACGACGAAATCGTGCCTGGACGGCCCACAAAGCGGCCCAAATGGAGTCATCACGACGCAAAGAGCTTATTACGCCACGGCGACAAGGTCAAGGACCTCTACAAAACAACGAACCATGACGCTTCCACGCCGACAGCCAGCCTAAATCATGGCTCGGACTCGACCACACATCTCCCGTTTCGTCCCCGAGGCTGGCCTAGCTCACCGGCCAGGAGAAATCTCCGCTTCGTCCGAGGGTGGCCTAGCTCACCACCCTCGGGCGCAAAAACTCCGCCTCGCCCCGAGAGAGACCAGCTCTCCATCCTCGGGTGAGGCAGCCCAACCAGCCCGCCTAGGCTCGCCGACCCTCGGGCGTGGGAGGTTCCGTCCGGAGGAAGGGAAACCGCCGCATTCAATGCGATTGCACGGCAAAGCAAGGCGCCCGCTGCCATCGACCGCCCACAACGAATCGAATCAATCGTCTCCCCAATCCGACCGATGGGACGCAAAGCTGAACCAAGAACGTTTCGCCACCGCACGGAAACCAGGATGACATTGTTCATTTCCCGTGAGCACCGTCAAAAACGCCACGTTGGGCCGCACCACCGGGCACTTGACACGCATAGCCGGCCGACCTCTGACCGCCTCGCCATGCGGATTGTGAGGGGGGCCACACGACCCTCGGGGGCGCGCCCGGACGCACGCCCACCATCGATCCGACGCGTGTCTTCGCTGGCAACATCCAAGCCAGCCAACCCCTCGGCGGCAAGACATGCAACCTGCGGGAATTAGCCACCTAGGCGTCCCACCGTGATAAACATTATCTCTCCTTCTCCTATAAAAGGGGGGGAGTAATGCCCCATTAGAGGGGATTCGATCTTTTCGACTCAACTCCGTTCACACGGAGGAAACCGCACACCACCACCACCATAACCACGATCGTGGGGGCTTGAGACCCGCGTCTCTCCCCCCCGTGCCGCCTCAGAACCCCTACGCAGGCTCACCTTTGAGCCGAGGTAACACGAAAGCAGACACACCCCCCGGGCGTAGGGCCCCGTTGGCTGAACCAGATAAACCGCTGTGTCCCGTGTCCATCTTGCGCTACGCCATTGAGGGAGGGGCACACGGCTTTATAAATTCTTTATTGCCGCACCCGAGGCACCCACCGCTCTCGAAACGCCCAAGCAATTGGTTTAAGGTTAAACAACCATGTTTTGCAGTCTAGAACTTAAAATCTTTATGTTTTTTGAAATAGTACTAAATATAAGCTACAAATGATGCAAAAAAAAAAAAAAAAGACCCAACCTGGGTGGAAATATGGGGTTTGTATTAAAAAGAAAATAAGATGCATAAGTATTCAATGGGGATCGAACCCAGAGTATTTGCTTCCACACCTGGAAAACTAACCATCTGGGCTGTCCTCAAGGATTTCATCAAGTTAGTAAAGACCTAACACAAATTTTGGAGTAGATGTTAATGCGATAACATCTGTAATAATGCACAAACATATGACAAACGCAACAAACAAAAGTATTCTGTTGTACAAATCTCCCTAAACAAACATGTAACCATCTCATTTTAAATACTGGTCGTCACAAAAAAAACTGGCTGGGTGGCTGGTGGACCCTTCGTGTCAGTTTAATTTATGACCGGTCTTTTCGTTTTTAACAACCGACCGGTCTTTTAATTGAACCGATCGAGCAAGTAAGGCTACCGGTTTACCATTTCTGTGCTCGTGACGCTGAAGTGGTTAGGTCTTTTTAAGAGTTGCGACTGTGGCGGTGTGATTCCAGAACCGAAATTCTCTGAAGTACGGAGTACAAACTCAAATGGCGTGGAGCCCAGCCAGCCGCTTAAGCACGAAAGTAAATTGCCGAGCGATCATACCCGCCCTACTTTCTTGAAAAAACAAAGGATTAGCCGGCCGGCCTAACCGGACCAAGCAATTTGTTTATTCATTCATCATCCTTGCCGCAAAGAAGCTAGGCCGATCGGAGGAATATAACTTTGAGGCCGCACTCGATGATCCCTTGAACCACCCTCTTCATGATTAGCCTGCTAATGACGAAGCCGCCAAAAGCTTTCTCCTCCGGCCGGGCGTCGTCTCCCGTCTCCCTGGCTGGCCGCGCGGCGGCACGGTGGCCATTAAACAAGGACGGAGGGAGCTTTCACTCCACCGATCAAATCATGATTAGTGCAGTGCTCGCGCCGGTATCCGTCTAATCTGACTGTACTGTACTTATGTATCTGAACCATCGTTTGGAATTCGAATGAAATCGAACGCCCGCCCCGCGTGCTCGATCGATCGATCGATGGCCATAACACGGCGCCACCAACCTCGCTCGCTCTCGGCTATCGGCGGCGGCTCTCGCTTTGTGCTCTGCAGCTGCAGTCCACGCTTGCATCATAACGGCCAGCGCTGTGGTACGAACGAAAAGAAAGAGAGGGTGGAAAATTTAGTGCGGCAGGACACGCTTTCTGCTACGGAATGGGCGGGGGTAGCAGCAGCCTAGCAGCTGGTTGATTGCAGCGAGCTGCGCGCCGTACTGTACTTCGGTCACATTCTGATTAATTGTATACTGCTATTGTTAAAAATACGTGGATAGCAGTAGATTATGAAACTGCTTTCCATAATAATGACTAAGCTAGTCTCAATAGAGGTTTTATGAGAGTTACATGAGTATCAAATAAACTGATAAGATATGATATCATAAAAGAAACTAGGATAAAATAAGTTTCATAAAACTTGTCTACACTATTTTCAACGTGAGACTTTTGAAAACTGCGGGATGACGCCACCCGTGGTTCGAACAAAGTCGCGCCGCCTCCCGCACCGGCGCAGGTTGGAGGGGGAGGATCAGCGGTGTCAACAACGCCGCCGTTTCACACGACTTGCTCGCGCTGGCAATGTGTGAGGGCATTGGGCCTCCCGTCCGGGTTGACCCTATGCTCGATGAGCTCACTACCTCTTGTCTCGTGGGGTGGCCAACCGGTGCTCCAGTGTCGTGCCCGCCTACTCGACAAATTTTGGAGGTCCAAGCATCACTGGTGGACGCCCGTTCGCGCCGCTGCGGATGGGCGAGCTCGCCATGTGGGGGCACCGAGAGACGGATGGTGTGGACCGTCTCGTGGATCCCTCCGCGGCCGCGACGGACACCGCCGCCGTCGGGTCGGTCGTGTCCGGCCCCTCGACCTGGTGACTCCGCAGGATGCGGCCATGGGGTCTCGCCAACAACCCCCGTGTGCGCCGACTCATGCGCCAGGGGATGCGGCTGCTACGCCCGCCCGTGGTCCACCCGGAGAGCAGCCCACCGAGCAAACCGAGGAGTGTGTTGATTCCTCGCTCGAGCCGCCACGGTCCTTGGACGGCGGGTCGACTAGTGGAGGCACTACTTTTGGCGATCGATCCAAGAGATAATCGAGGCCGACGCCTGCGTTTCGTTAAAGACGTCGCCATCAAGGAAAACCAGGCTGCGCGACCGGCGCGGACGCCCGCCTCCGCTCACTCGTTGCGAGGAGCGCCGCGATCGCCGCCAGCCGAGGGCACCCACGCGACGATACAAAGCTCTCGGAAAAGCCGCTACTCCGAAGCTCGGCCGAGGTAGCCGAGGACGATACCGATACAATTGTGGATGACAAGGTCGGGGCTGCTTTCGGGAAACATGACAGCGCTGCAGAAGCGATATCTTGTTTGGACGTGCTTCTTAATGGCAAATTTGATGTGCAAGCCTTAGACCTAGATGTCACAGTCTTGGGGACATGGGGGACTGAGTGGGTGTTTTGGTCCTCGTCGCAAAAAATTTGTAACAATGTAGTCGTCTTTTTCGAAGTTTGCGGGTGTGTGTGTTTGGGACTTGAGTAACCCGGGTTACTTAGCCCAATTTGTACTTTTTCAAGTGTATCCCGCATACTTGAAAAACGCGTAACGGCGTGGTCGCACAAAAAACGGGGATGAAACTCCCACTAAAACTAGGAAAGCTTAACTAACTGTTTTGAGAAAAATATTTGGTTTGATGGAGAATAAGTGAAGGCAACGGCGATGAGTTCGACAACGAATCGGGCGGCGCCAATTTCATTATGTTTGCATGTGGAATTTTATCGCTTTATTCCTCTTTTGCAAAAGTGATGGGTATGAGGATGACGGCCGTGGACGGTGAGATGGTCCTGTTCGTTCGGATCGGAGCTTATCCGTGGCATATCCGTTTGGGATGGTGATCCTAAATGGTGGAATTTATGGCTTTTTTTCAAGGTTTCTTGTCTCCCATTAATGGAGGTGGAGTAGTTTGGTTTATTTTTGTAACGAGAGGATGTAACTTTTTAGTATTAATGGAATTTTTCCTTATCGTAAAAAAAAAAAATAAAAAATTGACCACTGCCAGGGCATACTTTTGAATGTGAGTAAGTACTTTCCCGCATAGTGAGACTAAATGCGTGAATCGACAAATCGAAAAGGTACCACTTGTCAGCTTCATGAACAACATAACAACAAGTGTGAGCTTGTTGGTTAGTACAGTATGCAATGGCCCAGTAATTTGTTCGAGGATGCTAGTTAAATTGATTTCTTTGTTTGCCCAGCATCTGAACGCGTACTCATTGTCCATTTTATAACGACCAAGAGTTTAAAGGGAGAAAGCAAACCAACTACACCCCCATGCAACCTTTGTGAGCAATATATGGGACCTAATATTTTTGAGGAAATATGGGACCTAATATATATACTAGTATTACTAATCTAGTATATCACTTGACTCCTTTTGTATATTGTTTCCTTGTTGAGTTGGCAACCGCTCATGATACTAAATTTTGCTTCTCCGGGTGTGTATTTGTAGACCTGATACGATTTGCTGAATATATGCTGACGAGTGACGACACCATCTGTGTTTCAAACCTGCTGATTTGGATTCTTTTTATTTAAAGTTTTCCTCCCATTAAAACCCCTCCAGAGGATCTATGCACGAGTATTTATACATATTCAAAGCTTTGCATGCTGAAACATTTTTGTGAATATATTTTTCCTTTTTGCAGAAATGATGTGACGATATCACTCCACCTTTTTTTGAGAGGCCCTGACTCTAGAGTACAACTCAGTCGCAGGAAGCTACTGCATTTATAATGAATGATGATGTGACGATATCACTCCACTGTTGAGCAGTGATAGTAAGCATGATTGATGTACAGCAGGATTAGACCTTGCGAATAAACACGTCACACGCCTGTATTTCTGCACAAAGATACGTCACTGTGTTATTCTCGTTATACAGTACAAATCAGCATCAGTACTTACGCCAAGAATACAGGGAGGAAAATGTGCACGCTTTTTTTTTTTCACAAACCATATTCGAAAAGGCGGCAAGTGAAAAAAATGAAAGAAATAAAATCCCCAACTGTACTTGTGCCGTGAACGCAAAACACTGAAAAAAACGAGAATGGAGAGTCACAAAAGTGTTTTTTTACAACAAACAATTTATTCATAAGTTAACAAAAAGATAACCATATAACCATTACATCACTAATGGTTACAAGTTGGAGTGGCTTCGAAAGCGGGCATCCATTATCATGAGTCGGATTAGTACAAAGGTGTTGCATTCCCGTGTATTTTGGTATGTAAAGATAACTCTCTTTTTTTTTTTTTTTTTGGATTCTGGAAGCACGGAAACGCAAATGGTTATTGTACATGTCATCCACGACAGTTGCATGGAACAGGCGAAAAAAAAAAAGAACAAGAAAAGGAAAAGGGCAAAGCGTGCCGAGTCTCATCATATTGGCATTTTGGCAATGCAAACTGTGAAACGAACGACTAGACTAACACTTGAATGGGTCGCCAAGCATGCAGCATGTGTAGCAACAACCGGAAGGACGACGCACCGTCAACCAGACTGTAAAATAAAATGCAAGCGAGAATCATGAAATTTCGCTCACGGTCACAATGGTGGTTTCGTTGCTTGGAAGGGGTGGCTGTGGCAGATGATCGATGCCTCTGCCGGTGCCGGTGGCTGGGGCCCTGGTTTCAGTTCCCTCACCAACCCAAAGAGGTTGCATATTGCATCAGCCATCGGTAACGTTTTTTCAGTCACATCTTCAACTGTGCCAAGCAACCTTGCGTTGGATGGGTTGGAAAGGATAAACAAAGGTGCCAGGCCTCTCTGACCGTGTGAGTTTCGTGAGGAGCAAGCGGAGACTTGTGAGAATCCAGCGGTTAATATACTGCTCCCTCTGACATCCGGGCGTTGCTTCCGTCAGTCATTTTTGCAGTCCAATCAATCCAGCCGTAAAGGGTTGCTCCGAGTTTACCGCTCTCAGCAAGGATAAATAAATAATAATGTTAGGTACGTACTGTCTCCGTCCCAAAATGTTTGTCGCTTACGGTTTCTGAGAAATAACTTTTTTTTTGAGAATGATACAGTACAACGCAGACACTCACAACACGCACGCACACTCACCCCTATGAACAAACGTACGCAAACCCTACCCCCTATGAGCACCTCCGGAAGGACTGGGCAGCCGACAGATCTGGAGATTCTCGAAGTCACCATAGGCGCCTCGTCGCCGACGGAACGCCGCTACCACTTAATGCATAACGCCGGTAAATCCTTGGGAAAATCCCAGAAAAAGGTGCGAAAGCACCGTGATTTGAACCCCGGTGGGTAGCGCCCCATCTGGGCCGCCCTACCATTGGACTACAAGCCAATTCGCCCGAGAAAACAACTTTGACAAATTATATATTAAAAATTATAAATAATTACGGTACATAATTAGTATCATTGGAAAGCTTTTGAGTCTAGTTTTTTAATAAATTTATTTAGAAATACAAATATTGCACGTATTTTGTACAAATTGAGTCAAAATTGTGACACGGAAACCAAAAAGCGACGGTCATTTTAGGACAGAGGGAGTACTCGCGACTGTCAATTTTTCTGTCCAATCAACCCAGTAAATGTTATAAAAACATAGTAAATAAAACTATTTTTAGAATTCTCATAAGACCAACGGTTATCTAAGAAAACATGCAAAGCTGCTAACTACGGCTGCGTGCAGGCAAAAAATCGTTTATATTAGACTAAATTTCTAGTAAATACTTATTCATATTTATGAATAGAAATTATTTTTAAAATTATATTTTGCAATAAATTTTATGGTATTGATTTTTTTTGTCAATAATTAATTAAGTAAGTGCTTTTTAGATTCATTATGGCATACTCTATATATTTTCAAATATATATTTTTGAGATCACAACAATTTTTATAAATTGAGAAAAAAAAACAAAGCATGTACTAGATCCAAAGAACAATAAAATAAATGTTACAACATAATATTGATCGTAGTGTACAATACTGATAAGTGAATTTATCATTTTTGTATGCAAAGGGACCATCTGTATATCTCTTTGGAAGTTTTGCATTGCTAAAATCTACTACTCTCTATTTCAAATATAAGTCATTTTAACTTTACATATATGTTTTGTTGTCCATTTAGTCTAGATTTAAATATGTCTAGATATATAAAAGGAATTGATGAACAAAAAAGAGTCAAACCGTGTTATAATTTGCAAGGATGGAGTTACTTTTTTTTTAGTAAATTATTGAGATTCACAGTCAACTGCTTGGATTCATGCACCCTCTATTGTCGCTATGGAAGAGGAATAGGTCATGTGAATCTCTTGAACGTTTCTTTTACCACCGTGAATGGAATATTGTAAATCTTACAACTGTTTTAACAGAAATGGAATATTGTAAAATCTGCCATGCTTTTTTTTTTTCAAAAAGATCAGTCCACAAATAAAGAGCAAGCATTCATATATTCTGATAATTAATTTGTTTATATCCATAACAAGAAGGAAGTACCAGAGAGGAGAGAGAAACTAACATAAATAAAATGTAAAAAAAAACAAACAAAACTTATATTAAGAGGGAAAATGTGAAAAAGGCCGAGAGAGAAGCCTCTCCCCTCGCCAGTCTGCAAGCCGCTTGTTATAAAAGCCGCAAGTGGTATCGTTTCTCCCTCACCCTCTCTCTCCCCCCGAATCACACACACAGCACAGGCAGGCAGGCAGGCACTCTCTTCGTCCCCCATCGCCTCACCTACGAGTGATAGGCGCGCGCCCCCTCTCTAGCCCCTCGCCATTACTCATCATAAAGGAAGAACAGAGCAAAGGGAGAGGAAGAAAGAGGACGGAGGCCCCCGCGTCTGTCCGTAGCCTCACAGCTCTGCTCTCTCTGCAAACTCCGGCTCGCCGCCTGCCTGCCTGCCTGCCAACCCGCGGCGCGGCCACCACGCCACGCTAGCCCCTCCACTCGTAGGTGAACAGAGCCTGCAGTCGATACAGCACAGTAAATTCCGCGGCATTCCATTCATTCGCTGCCTTGTCGAAACGCACCCTGCATTCACTGCACGTCGCCCGTCCTCCGCCGGAGCACCCGCGATCTTCAAATCTTTCCCCGTCAAAAGGTTCGTCCGTCGTCTTGGCGTTGCTGGCGTAGTATTTACTTTTTTATCCTTCGTTCGCGTTCGCGCCTCTGGGCTGGCCTGGCTGGTTCCTTCCTTCCATCCTCTGTGTTCTCTTCTTGTACGGGCTGTGGATTTTTTTATTCATGTTTGGATCTTGATCTGGTCGGCTCTCGGCTGACTGAGTACAGTACGTGCTTCTCCCGCAGCGCAGCGGCCGGAGAGGAGACGGGAAGGCCGGACGCTTCAGGATGGCGCGCGAGCAGCTGGAGGAGTCCATCGTGGCCGACGGCAACGGCAAGGGAGGAAGAGGTCGGGGTCATGGGCATCGACGGCGCCGACGACCAGCACGGCGGCGGCAAGCTCAGCCTGAAGAGCTTCCTCTGGCACGGCGGCTCCGTCTGGGACGCATGGTTCAGCTGCGCCTCCAACCAGGTTGGCCTCACCTCACCTCACCTCACATCACTCATGACCGACACTGAATTTGCCTTTGCGTCGTGGTTGTGCAGGTGGCGCAGGTGCTCCTGACGCTGCCGTACTCCTTCTCCCAGCTGGGGATGGTGTCCGGCATCGTGCTGCAGATCTTCTACAGCTTCTTGGGCAGCTGGACCGCCTACCTCATCAGCGTCCTCTACGTCGAGTACCGCTCCCGCAAGGAGAAGGAAGGCGTCAGCTTCAAGAACCACGTCATCCAGGTATGGCCTCCTTCCTCTCCTTGCTTCGTCGTCGTCGTCGTCTTCGCTCCACTTTCTCCTCCCCGCCATAAACATCTGTAACTGACTACAGTTGCAGTTGCAGTTTCGTCCCTTTCCATCCGGACTCCGGCTTTTTTTTGCCCAAAGACCCGAGAAAAAAAATGCTTTTTTGGGGGGGTTCCGTTTGGTCGTTGTCGATCCGCCGTGGCTGCGAAAATGCCGCCTTTTGTGTAAAACGGACGAGAGAGTTGGGGGTATTGATCCCCGGCCCCCTCCTCACGCGCCGATGATATACATGCCTCTCTTGTGCGAAAAGTAGCGAGCCATTTCATGATCCTGATCTCCGGCAGAACCGGAAGAAACTCAGTTTGCGCAAGTAGTAACAGATAGGGATTTAAGTGTCATCATCGTGGCTTAATTAAGCAGTCATTTATACGGAGTATACTATACAAATACAAATAGAACTGTACCAGAAAGGAGATACTGTAACTGTAAGAGCTTGTTTGTTGTGTTGGTAAGCAGTAGCGTTCCTGATGGAGTAATACTCTTGTGTGAATGTGAATGTGATGTTGACCAGTGGTTCGAAGTGCTGGACGGGCTGCTGGGCCCCTACTGGAAGGCGGCCGGTCTGGCCTTCAACTGCACGTTCCTGCTCTTCGGCTCCGTCATCCAGCTGATCGCCTGCGCGAGGTGGGGTGGCTTCTCCTTCTCCTTCGGCGTATCCATCCATCCATCCTTCCATCTCTCTGATTGTGTTGTGTGTGCAGCAACATCTACTACATCAACGACCGGCTGGACAAGCGGACATGGACGTACATCTTCGGCGCCTGCTGCGCCACCACCGTCTTCATCCCGTCCTTCCACAACTACCGGATCTGGTCCTTCCTGGGGCTCGGCATGACCACCTACACCGCGTGGTACCTCGCCATCGCCGCGCTCATCAACGGCCAGGTACGTGATCGAGCCCACCGCCACCGCCACCCATCCACGAGAGCGCCATGCCACCGCACGCCACACGCACGCTAAGCGATTCTTATCATCATCAAGCAATGATTGACCGTCGCCGTCGTCCGTTGCAGGTCCAAGGCGTGGCGCACACCGGCCCGACCAAGCTCGTGCTCTACTTCACCGGCGCCACCAACATCCTCTACACCTTCGGCGGACACGCCGTCACAGTGTAAGTCTTCTTCTCCTCTCCCAGATGATCAACTCAAATTACTAAGTACGTGCGACACTTCTACTGCAGCTTTAGCAGAATGTTAATAGTCTAGTGCTACTAGTACTAAGTTCGTTGTTTAGTTATTAAAAAAATACTCTGAATTAGTGCTGGTGTTAAGTTACTCCCCTGAAGCAGAGAGCTGCAGAGTGAAGTGAGCTTTTCACCAGCTGCAGCTTTTGCCTGGCGCCGGGGTGGACATCTCCGGATCGGAAACCTGCCGCCTCTGGCCTGGTTTCCATTCCAATGGTCCCCTCTCCTCTCCATCCATGGTGGGCGTGTAGTGTACCAGACCAGCAGCAGTACCACATTGCAACAGTGTAGTTAATCCTAACTACATGCATGATTGTGGCTTTGCAACTTGCTTAGCTTAGCTTGCTCCACGATCGACGTGCAGATCCCCATAACAGTCAGGTCCACTTAGACATAAGTATATATACATATATATATAAAAAAACCAAACTTGTAGGCAGACTGTTCTTGCGCAGTTGTGCGCGGTGGGAACCAGCTGCGGCCGGTGCAGGCATCCGGCGATGAAAAATGCAGCCGCTAAAGCTCGGTGCGCTCATGTGCATCTCTCTATGTGTGTGTGTGTGGAGTGATGCATCCAAAAGGGCCCCCCTATCAGTACAAGATATAGCCTATGAGGAGCGTGAGAGAGAAAAGAGATGCAGTGTTAGCCACTTTGCATTAGAATAGGCGGCTTGAGGATGATCCCTTTATTCCCATTAGTTGTTCCTTCATTGCTTGCCTGAGCTTCATCTATCTATTCTATTGGTGCCTAGATTATTGCCATCGATCGATGGCCGTGGCTGCGGCATGATTAGAGGCCACGCCAAGAATAATTAGCAGCCGTGGCGCTGCTCTAGTGCGGTGTTCAAACGCCCCGGTCTTTAGTGGGCGCCGTTGGGTCGGAGATCGATCTGGGGAGGGGAATTTTCTATCTCTCCAGCTCCGGCATGTGGGTGCTTGGTTTGATCACTGCTTAATTGTTCTAGTGCAGAGAAATGAAAATTGGAAAGGAAACCACGCTTCATTGAATTCAGCTATAGGCGTGGAGTTCACATCATGCCCTGCAGGCGCAATTCATTCCTTGTTGCCCTCATGCAAGGGGCGAAATGATGATGATAGGCTTGCAACCATCCATGGATTGGGACATTTGGTATTTAGGGCTGTAGGCTAGGCATGGAAAGCCTTGCTTGGTGGAGCAGAGGCGACACATGCCCACTTTGAGTAATGCATCTTCTAAAAAGATAAGGTGAATGAGTGTCTCTGTCCATCTTGAATCACAGTCACAGTGCGCTTGATTCAAGCAATTGCTTCAGAGCTTATGCCAGTTAGGCTGTTGTTACTGCTGTGGAGACTATGAGAGTGATGTGACAATTAGAGTACTAGCTTAACATGCATCACGAGGTCAGTGAGGTCGTCCTAAGCTGGAGCTGAGTGTGTTGGCAGCAGCAGATGATTAGTTTACTGGTAACGGCCTTATTTGGCCGCATTTGACGGGTACTCCATCATTTGACTGGAAGACACTGCTTGCATGTGTTGGCGAGAGCTTGCAAGATTCCTCCTGCCGCCGAGATCTTTGCAAGTATCCATCCCTGCTGTGAAGCACTTTGCCGTCGTCGCGTATCATTTCATCAACTACTAAAGTCTCGGCATCATTGACTCACATGTGCAAGCCCGTTTTATTTGTCCCTTAATTTGTTAGCTGACGAATGAAGGGAAACAAGCTAATACTACCTGTTTGTTTTGTTGTTTGACAGCGAGATCATGCACGCGATGTGGAAGCCCGCCAAGTTCAAGTACATCTACCTGCTTGCGACGCTGTACGTGTTCACGCTGACGCTGCCGTCGGCGGCGGCCATGTACTGGGCGTTCGGCGACGAGCTTCTGACCCACTCGAACGCGTTCGCGCTGCTTCCCAAGACGGGGTGGCGCGACGCGGCGGTGATCCTGATGCTGATCCACCAGTTCATCACGTTCGGGTTCGCGTGCACGCCGCTCTACTTCGTGTGGGAGAAGGTGATCGGGATGCACGACACCAAGAGCATCTTCAAGCGCGCCCTGGCAAGGCTGCCCATCGTCGTGCCCATCTGGTTCCTCGCCATCATCTTCCCCTTCTTCGGCCCCATCAACTCCGCCGTCGGCGCCCTGCTCGTCAGCTTCACCGTCTACATCATCCCGGCGCTCGCGCACATCCTCACCTACCGCACGGCGTCCGCGCGCATGGTAAGTGCTCTCTCATTTCGTACGTATGCATTTGCATCCGTCGTTCGTTTCGCTTCTTTAAGTGATCCCATCCGTGATCGCCCATGTTTCGAGCCCGCCGTACGAGCGTGCTTCACGTAACGTAACAGCAGAGAAATGGCTAGCTGCTGCTTGATGGCAGGCCAGGGCCAGATGAGATGATGTACCAACAACAACAATGGTATCATCGTGTGACTTGGCCGTGTGCGTTGCATTGCCGACTGGTACGTTCGTCGGTTGCCATTGTATCTTTTTTAGGGGGGGTTCATCCCACTGTCTAGTACCTGTCACATACAGTGGCAGGATTGGAACACACACACGCGCAGCACAGGCCACAGAATAGACAGTGGAGATCCCTTGCACAGAAGAAGCCCCCGTCGCCTACATGGGCAAGGGCAAGGGCAATGGCAAATCCCCAATCATTGAATCCAGCCAACAGCCACATTAATTCCAAGCAGGCCCCGCCCCCGCGGCGCCCGACAACGATATGGACGAGGGATCGGGGGGATCCGATCACCCTGGCGTTATCATCACCCCGGCTGCTGCCAGTTCCGGCCTTCCTTGCGTTGTCCTACTGGAGATTGGAGGGAATGCACGGTCCACAGGCCGCGCCGAGACCTTTGCGAGTAGGGCACGGCGGCGATGGCTACGCTCGCGTCCGCCGGGGCATGGGTCAGTGGAAAGCAACGGTTGCCATACCTCTCTGATGACGTAGCGTCGATGCGGTGCTGATGTCCGGCCGCGTCGTGCTGTCACGGAAGGAAGACCCTCTTGACCAGGCGCGACGGTGGTCGACGTCGCGGCACTGGCGCGCGCGTCTGGACGCACTCGGCCGGGCGCGCTCGTAGGGATAGAGAGATGCCGCGGCCGGGAGCGCGCCAGGCCATGGTGGTGTGGGGAATGGCTGGAACGCGAGAGATGGCTCCTCTGTCTCTGTAGAGCAGTAGATGGGACGGCGATGGAGATCTCGGTGTGCGCTGGAGGGTTCCTTTCCTCGCTCTCTTTTTCGCCCAGCTTTATTTCTTCTGAAAGGAAATCGAGCAGCGGCCTTGAAAATGCCTCGAAAAAAGATTGTACTAGGAAACGACTCAAGGTGATGCTTATCTTATTCCTGTCCTGCACTTGCATACCCGTGTATGTGTGTGTTGTGTATGTATATTCTGCCTCATCATGTCAGTTTATAAACTTTGTGTTTCCCTGAATGTATGGATGCAACAGAACGCCGCGGAGAAGCCACCGTTCTTCCTGCCGAGCTGGACGGGGATGTTCGTGCTCAACATGTTCATCGTGGTGTGGGTGCTGGTGGTCGGCTTCGGGCTCGGCGGCTGGGCCAGCATGGTCAACTTCATCAGGCAGATCGACACGTTCGGGCTGTTCGCCAAGTGCTACCAGTGCCCCAAGCCGCCCGTCCCGGCGGTGGCCGCGCATTCACCCGCGCCGTTGCCGCACCACTAGATTTCCGGCAGCAGCGCCGACCGGCCGGACCGGAGGCAACGGCAAGGAGCCAGCCCGCCGACATCCACGGCCCGGTGCAGCCAGTGTTAATTGCTAGGTTTTGGTCGCCTTGTAATATACAAGCCTCCTCATCTTCTCCCCCACCGTACTACCTACTAGGGCTAGTAGAACTCCATCGATCAGCACAGCAGCAAGGCGGACTGCTCGTGTCCCGTCGTCCCTGCCATAAAGAAGAAGATGAGATCTCGCGCCGGGGGCCGTGCTGCTGCTGCCGCGTTGCTTTCCCACCCGATCGCCATTGGTGTCGTCGTTTTGTTTTTGTTTGGCTTGCCATCAGTATTAAGTGTGAGTGATGGTCATGGCTCTCGCGTCGCGAGCGAGCGGGAGAGTGACGATTCCATAATCCATATGATATGACATACATATCCTATAGGTTGGTTCATTAGTTATTTTTTTCCCCTTCTCTTCCTTGATTCATGGATGTTGTGTAGCGTGTGGGTAATTGTAATGGACAGGACGATTCCTCATGCTAGCTAAAGGCAAAACACAGTGGCCTTTGTTTATTGCCCTCACTCACCTCGCTCCCTTTGAACCTCCCTCCTCTATCCTCTTGGTTTGGGGCTGTAAAATGTTAGGATCCTTGGCAAGCTGCGACGCGCTTGGGTCGTGGCCGCTTTTTGCCGCGGCCGACTAAAGTTCTCGCCGAGTTTTTATTATGTGAGCTTCTATATAATGAAAGGACCACAAAGCGATCATCCATCATCCAAGGGAGGGAGAGAAGAAGGAGAAAGTGATGAATGGTGGCGACGGATGTTGCTGGGTCGGCGCGGGCCATAATTACACGCACTCTTGTGGCCTGCCTTTCTGGATCGTAAAAGGCCGGCTTTGCGCATAGTGACACCGTGTCAATGGTCACTCAGATCAGATGGCTCTGATTAGCAGCAGGTCTAGGTCTAATCATACCATACTCAGCTCGATCGTACAAGCCGGGTGGGTAAGCCTCACTTTCAACTCCACTGTGCCACCACTAGCGTGCTGCGTACAATACATCGTACTAGTGCATTATTGGCTTCCGGGTGGGTCACAGCAGCATCTACGGAGTACAGTACGGAGTTATACTGCTACCTATACGGACCTTGGTTACCAAGATTGCGCTTTAAATTCGCCCATGTGACCGATTGCAGCTGGGAATGCATGGGAGATGAGATGGATTCCCTGACCTTCTTCCCCTCGGGCATGGCATCATCAGCCTCACATGGAGCCGGCATGTGCCTCCTTGACCGGTTTCTCTCCAGATTTCCTTTTGCTCCTTGCATGCATCTCTGTGTCTATCTGTGTTCCATCCAAATCCTCTCAACACTTACCATCGGTGGCTGGCCATGTGCCGTCGTCGACTACTTCACAGGTGGTTTAACTTTAATCTAGCACCAAGTAGCCGTTGATGACGGTTTTTGTTTTGATTTGATTCCGAGTTCGGAGGGTTTTCCGCACATGGTTTGGTTTAACAACACTCCTCCCCGCTCGAACCTAACAGTTCACATGCAGCTCACACTTGCCGTTGAAAGGAATCCCATGATGAGTTAATGAGCTGTGCTTAGTGCTTGCCGTTTGCAGAGAGTGTAGCGTGCGAGAAACACACTGTTTTGCCTAATTTGCCGGTCATGAAGCTAGCTTCCCATTTCAGGTGAAGGGAGACTATAGCTTTTCTTTCTATCAAGGAGCTTATCCTAGTTGAACGGAGCAGATAAAATCCAAGCTAAGGAATGTTACCCAGATTGATAAGCTTAAAATGGAAAACAAAACAAAATCAAATCGTCACATCGCTTCTTGCACAGAAGGGGCGAAAGTGAGTTGAGATAGCAATATGCTATAGCATCTTTACAGAAGGTTAGCGTGCTTTCGAGCAAAGTATCTCGTTGTATAATGCAGAAGAGCTTGGAGTTTGATGGGCCTTATTATAAGTGGAACAGACCTAGACAGCCCATTAGATCACATTGTATTGGATCGCCACTAGGCTCTTACGGCAATCGAATGCAATAAGGAGCGAGCGAAATCATACTAGTGGACGATATTGAGCAACACCGAGTGCAGCAAGGAATGCCAGCAGAGTGGACGACAGAGCGAGGTAGGCGACGCTGGGTGGAGCCAGCAATGACGGCGGGAACAACGGCCAGGGTAAGCGACGTCAAACGTGGCTTTAGATTCATTGGTGCTTGAGTACTCCGTAGTTGAGTCACATTTAAATCCAACAGTTCTAATAGATAGTAGCTTGCAATGCAAGCTAGCTAATAGCTTTTTATTAGCAGGGTCATTAGCCAAGCTATTAGAGAAACTCCAAGAGCCTCTCCTAATTGACAGGAATGGGTATTTTGGTGAGAAATACAAAATAGCTTCTTTAATTCTAGGTCTCCAAATACAGCCATCCTCTATTCCAAATTTCTCACCAGCCAAAGATGACAGGTTAACCCTGTATGTAGAAAGATATAGAGGGCATTTTTTATTCAAATGGTTCTTCAAATAATGAATGAGATTTGAGGTTACGAGACTCTTGGGGATGCTCTAGTTAAGAGTCCCGTTTGAATCATGTCTAATAGTTAGCAGTACTATTGACTAGTAGATATAGGGTGTCACTGGTGCTAATTTTAAGTACTAAAACTATTAGCACCAATAGATCCAAACATACTGTAATCCTGCTAGCGAATCATGTCTAAGGTTAAAGAAACAGAAGTTAGCACTATCAGTTCATGTCCAACGTTAACAAACAGAAACTATGCTGAAAATGAATAACCAAACAGCATCACATGACATTCAATGGTATCAATCCAGAGTGAACAAGCTAGAGCTACAAAGCACCAGAGTACTTGAACGGGTAGAAAATAACAAGAAACTTTGGCTGGTGGAGCAGCAGAATAACCGAGCAAAGAATGCTTACTAAGCCTCGATAAGAGCAGCAAGCAAATGCCGTGAATTAATCAGCTTAACCAAAATCTGGGAATCCCAGAGTCACGTTCAGCTGATGCGCTGTTGTTGGGCAGCCTCTGTATTCTGCCAGAGAACTCGTTAACCTAGGCCACAAAAAGAAAAAAAATTATATCAATAACGGTTTCATGGCAGCAGATTAGACAATTAATTCCACTGAATAGTCACTACTCCTGCTGTTCCAAAATAAAATGCATTTCAGGCTATGCAGCTAGAACAGGTAAAATTGTCTTAGGTGCAGACGGAAGGAGTATTAAGAATCATGTGCATGAAATCATGAATACGTAGCTGAATTAGATCCTGGTTAAGGATGATACATAGATCAAGTTACTCTAGTTTTGATCAAAGGTAATCATTTGTGAAAAGGCAGGATTTGACAGAACAGTTTATAAAAGTATTGTCTGTAACAAAGAATCCGGACAGCCCAACTGAAAGAGAACAGGTGTCAGGTTTTTTTTTTTTTGAGAAGAGAACAGGTGTCAGGTTTGAACATGCCCAACTGAAAGAAACAAAACTGAAGGTAATTATAAGAAGTTAAACATCCTGACCTTCTCATCAATCCACATCAGGGAACGCAGTTGATTATCCAGTATCCGGACAGCAACATCAAATGGTGTCATACTATCAGCAGTCTCGAGCTCACCACCCTGAATTAGACAAGGGGAGTAAGAGATTGCTCGTAACTGAATAGCAAGTCTATTAGTACATGACCAGTTAACTGAATAGCAAGTCTATTAGTACATGACCAGTTACCTGAGTAGCATTCATAGTCTGAATGATGGATTTTACTTGTTCTGTCATATGTTGTAGTTCATGCTCCACAACTTCTGCTTGTTCATACCTTAGCATTGAAAAAACAAGTTTAGTTGGAGACAATCACACACACACACACACACACACACACACAAAAAAAAAAGAAAAAAAAAAAACTGCACACGAATGATGGTAATCATGGCATTTTCTATCACAAAATCAACAGTGTAGGCTAATTTAACACAACAGGACAAGTCCTGTAAACTTTTGTGGTGATGATTCTCTCTGTCCCAAAATCTGGACAATTATTTGCCGAAATTCATAGCTAAAGTGTCAACGATTTTTGGACGGAATGAGTGTATAACACCCAAACAGGCCATCAAACAAGTATAAATAGGTTGTCTGCTATTTATATACATAATATTCAACTTAGTTCCCTCAAAAACAATATCGACTATGGAGGCCATCTTGAGAGACAAAGCTACTGACTTTTCCAAAATGAGTTGAAAAGCTTTTTTATACTGCATTCACCTAGATTGGAGTAATAAAACTAAAAAAAAACTCGGACAGAATCAAGATAAGTTTATCGAACTAACATAGTATCTCTTGCTGAAGCAGCCTCATCTTCCACGGTAACACTCGTTCATCCTGGAATATGCGTTCAGCTTCCTCCTCCATACTCTGTAGAGCCTTGTCTACCTGCAAGTATAAAACAAGTTCTTTGCAAATTAGAAGCTGGACAATTAAACCTCTCCCCGAGTGCATAGCTTTTTCGCCACGCAAGCACATCAAATGGTCAAGTAGTACTAGTTAGTACAGAGTACAGACTGCTGACGCAATATGGACATATCCAGTTCAATCGGTAGATTAGAACAGTATTTCGACTCACACTTAATGGGTCAGGACTCAAGGTCAAACCGGATCAACAAAGCAGCAATCATATAGTCAGCCAGAACTAGTCAGTACAACAACAACAACATAGCCTTGTGTCCCAAGCCAGAACTAGTTAGTACAGACTGCACAAATTGTATTGCCAGATGTGGTTCAATTTGTAGATTAAAAATGTATTTCGATTTGTGGGTCGGGGACTCATGGCAAAAAAAAAAAAAAATCCAAAATGGATTGTTAAAACAGCTAAATTGTGTATTATTGCCCATTTCTTTGTGATAGTAGGAACTATTCTCCAGATAAAAAAATTGTGAGGGCACTGATTCGAATATTTTGAATAAAAACACGGTCACTAAGCAAGGCACAATGCTGATGCTATTGCATGCCTTGAATTCATCTCAACGCAAGTCTAAAGCAAAGTCAGGGTCATGTACAAGGTTCACAGCAAACCAAGAAGAAAAAGAAAAGGACTTCCATACAAGGATGCTCATAAATCTTAGAGTCAAACTACCACGTTTGAGTTCAAGGACTTTATTAACTCATTCAAAGTTGCACCATTAGTCTCAGCAGGAAGACAAACACCTCATGGCTATAAGCTATACTAGACAACTATCAAATAGCCAACGCGTTATATGGATTTCTTTTTAATTGTATGCACAATTCAAATTTCCAATGCAATTTAAGTTCAGCATAAGTCAAACCAGAACAAGTATCGTATTACTGTTAATTAATATATATGCCAAGCAACCTTGCATTTGGAAGTTCTGCTCAAGACGGTTAAATTAGTACATAAGCCAAACCAGCATTTGAAGCTCATTCTGTTCACAACATTGCATAGAAGTGAAGCAAATCTGAACTTCTCATCAGCAAATGATTGGTCAACCACAACTAAGACAACAATAACAAAAAAGAAAAAGAATTCATGGCAGGTAAGTCAAACTACTTATGTGCAGATAACAACGCTGGGGGTGGGGCGTTGTGTGTGTGTGGGGGGGGGGGGGCTTTGCCAGAGTGTATGAATATGGTACTGGTATGAAATTTTATAATATCAACAAATAACCAATTACAGCAGAAATAAGGAAAGAAAACGAAGGATACAGCTACAAGCCAATCAGAGCAAAGGAAACATATAAAAATTAGCAGAAACACAAACCTCTCGCTGATGAGTTTCTATCAACTCAAGTTGACGCTCCAAGCCTGTTTGTGTTTCAACAACTTTAGCCACCTCAGCCTGCAATCAAATGATTTCACTGAGACAAATAGAATTCCTTGAGAAACCATCAATTTTCCTATTGTAAGATTCCTTAAGAAATGATAAGTGTGAACACTACTTGAGCTTTTCAGGCCTTCAGTGTTCAGTGTTCATACTAATCACTGTTAATCAATCCATGACCCAAACTCCATATCATTTGCCAATAACTTCAGTGAATGGAAATAGCAGATCTTTGACTTTCAAGCTCCACATCCCACAATTGTTGTCCCATCAAAATCGATGACCTAAACTATGATTGTATATAAACTAATATATCTGATGTTATCAAGGAAAATATCAAATCAAAATAAAGAATGGCGAATTTTAAATGGATTTTTCTGTGCCAATTCTGCATTACTAATGCAAAAATAAGTCACACCAGCATAACTTTGCCCAGTCAAATCTCTACGAGGAGATGAGACAAAACTCTTCTCATCACATCAATCTAACAGGTTACAACAATACATAATCCAGAACTGGGCAAACTGTAATTCAGGTCCCTGTATTACCAATATTTGTGGAACTAGATGGAACTTACCCTTCTTGGCCCACTATTGTCTACTTGCAAAGCATACACTATGTCACTATAATTTATTTTAAACATTATTTTACAAAACACAAATCGATAACAATCCATATGATATGCACAAGCAAACACATCGCCTTGCTAATATCCTAACTGCAAGAGCTTGAATTTGTAAAAGTACCAAATAGTTTCAAACCCCTGACAATAAATATGAAAGGCTGCATGAAAAAGAGATAATAAATGAAAAACAAACCTCAAGCCTAATAAGAACATTTCTGTTTTGCAGAATTCTCTTATCCCATTCAGCTACTGCGGTGGCGTGTTTCCTGAATTTCGCAGTATGGTCTTGAAGCTCATTGTTCCAGTCCCTAATAATCTACAATGCAGACAATTGCATGAGGTATATCTCAAAAGTGAAAAAGTATCAAACTGGTTAATTACAGAAATGAAGAATTCAGAAAGAAACATTCTAGAGCCTCCAGCGCATTGCCAATAGAAAAAAGTAATTACCAAAATGAAAATCAGCTAGCTGCAATTTAAATAGACAATGGCAGTACCTCCTCAACGCTTTTGCCAACAATTTCTGATGGTAGCTTAGGTGCCTGGGACGCTGCTGGAGTGATAGATGTAGTAGTAGTCGGACTGCATAAAGAAAATGAAAAATATCAGTTCAGAATCAAGAATTAGTAGTAGAAATAGACCAGGGGAACTTGTACAACCCTGTGCTGCTAGCTTGAACAGCTGAGGAAGTTGCCAGAGTTGTGGTGCTAGTGGCTGATGTGCTAGCAGCAGTAGTAGAAACACCTAAAATATAAGAGAACCATATAAGCATAATGGTCAGTAGAGAGCAGTGCAGGCACAATAGATGTTGGGATCTGAACAACAATGTAGATTTATGTTGGGATCTGTAACTTTGTGTGTGATGGTGTAACAATAATGATATTGGGACCAATTCCAGAAGCATAATAATTGGTTCAAACCAGACACATAGGCATGGTAACAATACAGGGTGCTGAAGAACAATTGCAGATGATGAATAACCATGTAAGCTCACCAAATGCCAGTGTGGGAGATGAGGTAGAAGCTGGTGTAGTTGTTTGAAGATTAAAACTTGGAAACCCCGTTGTTCCAGTCAAAGGAGTCGTGGTTGTCATGCCTGCAGATGTTGATGCACTTGTGACAGTGGTGGTAGTGGCAGTAGCTGCCGCTGCTGATGACGATGATGGCGCAACTGCAAAGCTGAAACTACTGGTCGAAGCAGCTGGGAACAATGACCCAGATGTTGCAGAAGCTGTAGCAGCTGATGGCACAGTAGAGGCACCGGTTGCAGACACGGAAGCTAAAGTTGGTGTAGAAGCTGCCGAAGACGAACCAAATGAGAATCCAGGCGTAGTGGCAGACGAGCTACCTGTTGCGCTGGTATTAGAGAACAATGAGGGAGCAGGTGCAGCCGGCGAAGTGGCCAAGGAGAAGCCAGTGGAGGGCGAGGACGCCGGTGCGGTTACTGTGGTGGTGGTGGATGTGCTCTTGGCGAAACCGAAGGCAGGGCTCGAGGAAGCAGATGAGAACAAGGAAGGAGCCGTGTTCGCGGTAGTCGCGCTTCCTGCTGACGGTGTAAAGCCAAACGATGGTGAAGCGGTTGTTGATGGCGAGGAAGAGAACCCAAAGGATGGCGTGGTGGTCGCAGCAGGCGCTGGAGAAGAGGCGGTGGTGGTGCTGAAGAGGGGCGCAGAGGTGGTGGATCCGAACAGAGCCGAGCCAGTTGCGCCGCCAAACCCTAAAGCCGGTGCTGATGCCGCGGTGGATGCGGTGCTTGACGCGGCCGCCCCCGAGTTAAACGAGAAGCCGAATGACGGCGACGATGCGGCGGCCGTGGTAGTGGTGGAACCGGACGCCGACGAGCCAAAGCTAAAACCCGTGGCGGCTCCAGAGAAGGGGCTTGGAGTGGACGCAGCAGAAGAGGCGGCGCCGAACAGACTAGGTGTCGCTGCCGCGGAGGAGGTGGCCCCGAATGGGCTCAGGGTGGCCGCTGCGGTGGAAGTCCCCCCGAATATGCCCGGGGTGGTCGCCGCGGAGGTGGTACCACCGAACAGACCCGAGGAGGTCGCTGCAGAACCGGTGGCGGACGCACCGAAGAGGCCGGGACTGCTTGCGGCAACGGAGGCGGCGCCGAAGAGGCCAGGGCTGCTTGCGGCGGAGGTAGCAGCGCCGAATATGCTAGGGGTTGTTCCGGCGGAGGATGCGGGCGTTGCGCCGAAGAGGGATGGCGCGGGCGCGGCCGACGAGGCGGCCGCCGTGGACTGACCGAACGAGAAGGGGCTAGATCCGAAGCCGAAAGCGGGGGAGGAGGCGGGCGCGGCGGCGGACGAGCCCCCGAACAGGGAGGACCCGAAACTGGGGGCAGAGGAAGCGGCGGCGGAGGATGAGGAGAAGAGGGAGGATCCGAAGGTGGGGGCAGGGGAGGAGGCAGCCGCCGGCTGGGAGAAGGAGAAGGCAGATGGGGTGGAGGAGAAGGAGAAGGGGGGAGGAGGCCGTGGAGCCCGCGGCGGCGAGCCCGCCGCCGCCGAAACCGAAGGAGGTCGCCATGGCTGGGGCGGGGGTGAATTGTGCGAGATTTTAGCGTGGTTTTGCCGCTGCTGGCTCCACGGCCGAGCGCCTTGCGGGGCTTTGCGGGGCTTGGGTCGCCTTGCAGGGCAGGTTTTTGTTAAAAAAAAAAAGTTGGGGGTTAGTTGCGTTTTTGTGGCGCCTTTTGAAATCCTTTGAAACAGGGTTTACGACTCAGCACAGGGAAGAGGAGGATCTGAGGGCAAATGTTATGCCTGGTGTCTTACTATTATTTTAGCAACTAGGATTATGATCATGCAATACATTACAGTAATTCAAGTTTGAACTTGTGTGATACTATTAGAAAAAAAAAAATATATTGTCGTTTCGTGATGTTTCAAACATTCTTTTTTTTTTTTTTTGACAACGTAAACATTCTTCTTTAGTTAATCATCATTTTTACAAAGAAAGGACAACGAAGAGTAATCGCATGAGATAAATTGCAGATATTACCTTGATTGAGTTATCGCAATTTTTTTACTGTCGATGTTTGTTTACATTACAGATTTGTACTTCGATTTGTGTCTATTTCGTAATGCAGGTTTTCTAGGGAAAAAAAGGCTTAGCTAATTTTGGAAATGGCTAAGCCGGTTTCTGAAAAAAAAAAAAGGCTAATGCATGGAAAATCGTCCTAGCTGGTTTTGGTCTGTTTTTCTACAAGGTTTTTTTTTTTTTTTTTGAGAATGTAGAACGTATTCACCTCTCTCTAGGCACCTATTGTTCAGAAATATGGGTGTAAATAAAAGATGTAATATTTATAATATCAAATAAATATCACTAGATTAATTACAAAATGCATTTTCATAATAAATTATTTTGAAGCTATAAATGTGAATACTATTTATTAGAAACTTGGTTTTAACTGACGCCCAACTCATAGTTGCATTCTTTTTATTGATGTGATGATAAAGAAATGTTATTTGTTCTGTCATGGATAAATATGACAAGTAGTCGGTAACTGTTGAGTACCTTACAAACAAACGACGGTACCCATTAAGTGTAAGAATAAAATTTAACTCGATATGTTTTGTGGGGAGGGTGAGGTTTGATGTGTTGGCTATTTTTCGCGGGTGGATATTTGATCTACTCGCACCTTATTCAATTTGAAACCTTCCCATGAATAAGTTTCATGTCGTGTTGAAGTGTGGGGCCAAGTCGGTGTAGATTGCCTATTAGTGAACACATTTGGCTAACCAACTCAGATTTCAAATTGAAAGAGCCGCTATTAGGTCGTGCAGACGGCTCATGAGGACTATGGGCTTGTTTGGATTGTGCCCTGGGTGGCAAATGCCTGCCAGGCAAATGATCCTGGCCACAGGCGACCAAAATCGAACGCCTGGGAGCCCTGCCTGGGTTTGGAGCTGCCTGGTAGGCAGCATCCAAACAGGCCCTATGTGCCATTGCTAAAAAAAACTTCAATTTCAACGGTGCACATGTATATGTATAGCTCTGAAAATACATAGCCAAAGGCAAAATCAACAAAAGCCTTCGCCAAGCTATAAAGGTCAGCTGACTCACTAAAAAGGCATACCGATATCATTAGATACAATACATAATGAGATGACTTTGCAAACAAATGGTGGCTGCGGATGTGGGATGGCATATTGACATATTCCATACTCCCTTTGTCCTAGAGAGATTATCATTCTAGGACCCAACAACAAAACTAAGGTAGCTATACATGTCAGTCTGACGCTGCAGCCCTGTTACGATAACGGGACTTGCTATTGAACGTGTAGAGGGGCAAGCATCCTCGTGTCCGCATGGAATTCTTTTGTTTTTTTTATACGGCCATGAGGGGATCCCGTACTCGGCTACCAGCTTTACTACCCCTATTCTTGCTATCTTTTTGTCGTCTAAAACATCAGTCTTCGTGGGATTTTTTTCAAGGGAGAATTAGATGAGTACCATTAAAAGATTGAGACTTCAGAAAACTACCACCGAAAGATCCAACTTTAGAAAACTACCACTGAAAAGTCGCTCTGTCGTTGATTTCTATCATTTTGTGAACTTGTCGTTGGTTCACAGCTGCTCCTCTTTTCTTCAACTCACTGACGGGTGGGCTCCGCACGTTAGCTTCTCCTTCAACCTCTAGCCATCTTCCTCCAATCTTCCCTTCCTCCACTGTCCATCAATGGGGAGTGCCGAGGGTCTGCAGCCGCTTTATGACGTCCGCGTCGGCGTGGTGATTGCATGCCCCGCGTGGCGCGTCGCGACGCACGCCGCGCTGTGCGGTGGCGTTGGCAACCATGGTGGCTCGCATGCGTCGGCCGTGGTGGTGGCGGTGGGGGCTTGCACGCCCTTGGGCGGCTACGGCCGCCAGCGCCGTGGCGGAGGAGCGGCGGCGGGTCGTGGCTCACTGGGCGACCTCCCGAGGACTGGACTAGAGTAGGCGGCGGCTGTCGCCGGGAGACGCTCGCCCGGGCAAAGGGCGGGTGGAGCGGCCGGTGGCGCAGCCGAGCACGCGGATTCCCGCGTGGTGGAGGCGGCGCCGGCGGCGCACGGCGCGGGCTAACGCGAGGGGGTGCCGGCGGCTTCGATTCGCTGGCGAGAGGAATGATGATTTAACGTGAATGCTAGAAATCAACGACGGGCGACCTTTGAGTGGTAGTTTTCTAAAGCTGAATCTTTCGGTGGTAGTAAATCTCGATCTTTTAACGGTACTCATCTAATTCTCCATTTTCCCAATTGCTAGAACACAATCTCCTTAGAACGGAGGAGTATATGAGAAACGTGACCACGTTTATAAAAATAGCAATATGAAACAAGCATTTGTATTGAGTTTGAAATAAGATATAGCCTATTATAATATACATGATGATGAAAATTATGCTATTAGTTACGATGAAAAAAAAATTAAACCATCATCAACAATTAGTGACGAGAAAAGTATTATAGTATAATTATAAGTACTATATTACTATAATTTTGTTTGTACCTGACGATATATTCAGCAATTTGAATTCTAAAATAATAACTCGATTTATTATATTATAAAATAAATCCTACGAGCGAATTTGTCTCTGACAGATCGCTGGTAGAGCTGAGTCCGCAACCAATTGCCCCGTGCCCTGTGCCCCCTCTCGGGCCTCGGCTTGGTAATAATCCAGGGAGAGCGTCCAAAGCCAACTCCCTTATTCGCGAAAAAAAAAAAAGAGAGAAGGTAGTCGCTCACGCTCACCCGATCCGATCCCCAAATTCTCCACAACCCCATGGCGGCGAGCTTGTGGCGGGCGGTGATGGGCACCGGCGCGGCGTCCGCGGACGCCACCGACTCCGCGGGCGGCGGCGTCGAGTTCTGGCGCGCCCCGGAGCGCGTGGGTTGGCTGACCAAGCAGGGCGAGTACATCAAGACGTGGCGGCGGCGGTGGTTCGTGCTCAAGCAGGGGCGTCTCTTCTGGTTCAAGGAATCGACCGTCACGCGCGCCTCCGTGCCCCGCGGCGTCATCCCCGTCGCCTCCTGCCTCACCGTCAAGGGCGCCGAGGACGTGCTCAACCGACCCTACGCCTTCGAGCTCTCCACCCCGCGCGAGACCATGTACTTCATTGCTGACACCGAGAAGGAGAAAGAGGAGTGGATCAACTCCATCGGGCGATCCATCGTCCAGCACTCCCGCTCCGTCACCGACGCCGAGGTCGTCGACTACGACAGCCGCGCTGGCGACAAATGATTGATCTGTGAGCAAAAGGACCGGTCACACCTGTAACTCTGCAGCGTCTCTATGCTTCTTTAACTCTGCAGCGTCTCTATATGCTACTTAGTTTCGCACTTGTTATTATTATTTTGTGGATATATATGATCTGTGCATTTGTATAATATTTTGGGATCATGTATAGCGTGCTATCTGATACAGTACTACAGATCGGTTCTCTACGTTCAAATTTGTGCACCGCCGTTTGATTTGTTTGGTCAATTGTTTCTACTTTATATTGGTTACACCTCTGAACGTGTGAACTTACAGCAATTCAACAAGAAAATTTTCTTGCTGCTTTTAATTTGCTCCTGTGAGTGTCATATTAGCTTAGACTCGTGAAATTACTTGAATTGCTTCTGCTGGCTTTGAACCATACTTGAATTGTATCTCATTTAGTTGATGAAATCTTGGTCTGCCTATTCTAGCAACTATGTTTCCTTGACCATGATGAACTCACAGCAATTATATGCTTATTCAGGTGTGCGAGCATATTAAATGCACCACGCATTGGGTTCCTATATCGAAGGTTTCAGTGTTATTTGTGAGCTCATATCCTCAATTTGTGTTTTGAAAGCAATGCTGATGAAAACGGATTAAATTGTTCTGTTATCTATTCAACAAAATAGCTAGAAACACAGATCTTATAATTTATTTTTGCAGATGATTTGGTAAGTCGGCAGATTTTCTACCTCATCTTTAGGGTGTATAATGTGTTAATGACCTCAGTATTATTATGTCAAAGGTGGATGCTATCATGCTATAACCCAGTGAGCAACAACGCACGCTAATTTGCATGGCTGTGCTTAATTCACATTTAACTTATGGATAAAATATGTTCGCAATGAATCTTGCAGTTCTTGTTCTTAGTAAGTTAGTGTATCAGTTATTATTATATCTCTGTTTATTTTGTTCTGAAATGCTGTATTATATCTCTGTTTATTTTGTTCTGAAATGCTGTTATAATTTTGTTTTTATTTTTTGTTTTTTGTTTTTGTTTTTGTTTTTTGTTTTTGTTTTTGCGAGGGCTGTTATATTCTTATATATGACTCAAGGATACCTTTTATGTTGCATTTCTGTAAGACTATTGTCTTACCTGTGATTGTAACATTGCATTCAAAGTGTCAAATACTAAGACACATTCATCCTCATATTTGCAACAGTTTAGATTGGGGACTAGGGATGATAATAGATACTCTCTTGAGGCCTCTAGTCTAAGTAAAAATATTTTTCATTTTGGACATGGCATATAAACCTATGACCATTGTTTTCTACTGGAATATATTTACAATTTTAATTAATATATGAAATTATGTAAATATCAAGGAAAATCTGCATGTAGGACTTACGTTTCAAAGCTAAATATTTTTAAAGGTTATTGATGGTCAAAGTTTCACATATTTGACTGGATCTTGTGCAAAAGGCCAAGCATTTGTGACTGAAAAAAAAGAGTATTATTTGATATTGAAGCGTGTAAAGAAAGTTGTCAGCAAACCAAATGGTCTGCCTCTAGTTGGAGAATGCAAAGACAAGTATAATAGCTAGGTCATTATCTAATTGCAAACTTCTGCTAATTTACACTAGTTAGACCGCTGAAATCTGGTGGCAATGACACCCAGGCTTGAAGTCTGGCACAATCTTCTTAGCTCTTAAGAACAGAATTGGGCTGGTCAAGTTTTTTTTTTTTTGGTTATTATATGGTTATTATATCTAATTTGGTGCTTGTTTGTAATCTCTCTCTCTCTCCATTGTACTTCTCTAATTTGGTATTTGGATTGGCGCCACGCCCTTCCATCCACAGGGTGGGGATAGAGTGTGCGTGCGTGTTGTAAGTGTCAACGTTGTACTGTGTAATTCTAAAAAAAAAAAAAAGGTGCTTGTTATCATGTGAACCTATCAACATGGCTTTACAACTCTTATTATCCAAGCATACTTGTGATTGCCCCTTTTGTGAATTCTGTCAAATATAAGTCTCTTTCATTCCTTGTGGAGGTCGGTGTCCTATATACCCAGCGTTTCTTCATACAATTTAAAACCCAGCGTTGCTTCTCCTATGTTACCATGTTAGTACAAGTTACCAGTCACATGTATCCAGCAATACATTTGCCTCCAGCATCTCAAGGTTTTTGGGCTGCTACTTAAGCTTTGGTTAGCTGTTGATGCTATCTTATTTCCAGAGAATTGGTCGTTTTCTGTTTCAGATCAAGTCAAATTCAGTGAACTGCTGCCAGTAAGCACAAGGCCAACATCATGCCTTATCTTCCCTGGATTTGATCAGATAGTCTACCTCTTCTTCATTATTTCTTCATGCATCATCCTAATATAAATCTTGGTTCGTCAGACTGTAGCCGCTCATGGATAACAGCATGTGGCAGAGCTCATGTCCGTTTGCTCTGGTTTCTGGTTCCATCTTGCCTGTAGGCCTTTTTTTTGTTTGAGGGCTGTAAAGTTTTGGGGTATCAGATGTTCCTTGGGATGTTGGATACTAATAAAAAAAAACGAATTACAAAACTCACATGTAAACTGTGAGATGAATTTACTAAGACTAATTAATTTATCGTTAGCACATATTTACTGTAGCACAGCATTGTCTAATTATGGACTAATTAGACTCAAAAAAATTATCTAGCAAAATACACAAAAAATTGTACAACTTCCATCGTGGCGAAGCAACTTTCATAGAAGTGGCAACATTCATTGCGAACGTGAAATATATATTGTTTAGCAAACACAATCTAAAATATAAATTTTAATACTATTTAGTTTAGTAAAGATGATCCAAGTTAAGCTAATTTGATTTTTTTTTTAATTGTACAATGATTGCATTCTCTTTATGAATGGTGGGATCCATTCTAGTTCTATTTTTTTACATTGTTTTAATATTTCTTAGACATTTTAGAAATGTCATATATCTAGGAACACATATATCTAGCCGTTTTGAACCCGTTTGCACGGCCACCGCACACTCACCGCCCTCCCTCGTCTCCCTCCTAGCGCACCTCACGTGGTCGCACCAATCTAGCTTCCCCGCCGCAACACACTTTCTCTCCTCCCTCTATCAAGTATTGTCATTGTTGTCCTCCCCAACTCTAACGCTTTTGTCCACCCCACCCCTTTCTTCCCCAACTTCGACGGGTCTAGAAGAGAAATGAGAGGTAGGCCAGCCTGACACTGAGGAGGACAATGGGGGACACTTTAGGGCCCTGTCGGAGGTGGAGGCAGCTAGAACAGGTCAGGGTGAGAGCGTCATGGAAACAACGACAACGAGAGGGGTGGGGGAGGGGAAGGAGACCGCCGCGAGCGCACTAGGATTTTGCCACAGGGAAAGGCATTGGCTCAAGAAAGAAGATGACCTTACATTAGTATAGTAAGAGCATCTCCAAGAGCTCCTGTATCTATGAGTAGATAAAATCCTAATTTAACTATTATGTAAAATGAAATAGCTAGCAAAAAGACGAAGAAATCCAACATGCATCTAGCTAGCGAGGGGGAAGAAATAGAAAACGGAATAGCTAGCTGTGAAAGAGTCTGTTGGATCTAAATTTTGATGAAGTTTTTTTTAACTAACCCATCGAATATACAAGACCTCTTGGATATGCTCTAACCTAACTAAAAATACAATGCAAGCAACTAATCAACCCACATATATTAGTTGTATCCTAATGCAAGATGGAAGTCTTTTCCTTGTCACCAGTCACCCGAGGCCCCGAGCGCTAAACGGCGACTCCGGCCGCCGGCCGGACTTCAAACCCACCCTCAAAACCACGTTGGATAGCCTCCGAAACCCGAAACCGCGGCTTGACTTGACTTCGTTGTTTGGTGAAAAGCCGCAACGCGCAATCAACGCGCAATCCTCTCTCTCTCTCCCTTCCCCATCTCACCGTACCTCAACCCCAAACCCTAGGCACACAGCGCCGCCGCCGCACCACCACCTGCAGCAAGATGAGGCCGCGCGGCAGGGGCGACGATGTCGAGGACGACGATGACGAGGACGAGTACGAGGACATCACGCCGCCTCGAAGAACGCCAGGGCCCGAGGTCGACGCTGCCCCCGCCCCATCGCCCAAGCCCTCACCCTCACCCTCGCCAGCTCCCGCCCCCGCCCCCACCCCGCCGCAGCCCGCGCGTGCCCCGCTCAGCAGCCTCGTCGTCAGGCCGCCGCCGCCACAGGAGAACGGCGGCGGATCCTCCCCGCCCTCACCCGCCGCCCGCTCGCCCTCTCCCAGCGCCGGCAGACACCGAGGCCGCGGGGCCTCGCCCCCGCGGCGACGGCGGGACTTCACCGCCGCCTCCCCGCGGATGGGAGAGGCGCCGGTCTCCGCCGCCGCCGCCGCTGGAGAGGCGGCGTCCTGTGAGCCCGCCGCCCCAACGCCGACGTTTCACCCCGCCTCCCCGGTTCCAGCCACCGCGGCATCCGCGCTTCCACGACGAGCAACAAGGTTTGTTGGAAATCGTCCAATCTTTCTATTTTTATGTAGAAAACATCTTTATAATTTGTGGTAAGTTCGAACGAATTTAGTTTTCCTTTTGTACTATATTGTTGGATTCGCCCACCAGTATTTACTTTACTTAATTTTTTTTATTCTGGTTATGCATTCTGTGCGACACTGATGATTTCTCACCTTCAACATTATATATCTCTTTTTTTTTCTTTCGTTTTTGAAGGATGGATCTTCTTTATTGCACCCAATATATGGGCGTGTTGTCTTGATATTGATTGGAAGTGATGCGATTTAGTAGACATATACTGACATAGTTGTGTGTCAATATTTGTGGAGGAAGTGTTACTTGATTTAGGCTATGCAACACACATATTTAAATTGCTATATACTTATTCCATGGCTGTTCCAATAGCAGCACCTTTTTATTCGTTTAGGGCATCAAGTGAAAGTTGGGCAATAGTGGTGTGGAGGATTAGAGTTACGTAGTTGCTCATCTATATGTTTTGTCCAGAGATGATTTTGGTTCCAGTACTTCAACTGTCATTTTGGTTGCGATGTTTACTAACAACACTTGCTGTTGTTCAGTTGTTCTTGCTATTACATATTGGAAATCTAATAACATGAAAAGTGTTTGTCTGTCGGAATGTACTAATATTGTATGAGATGAACATAAATACTTTTATGTGCATTATTATATAGTAGATGAGGTTTGGAAAGTTCAACTGCTTGGACCAGGAGCAAAACAGAACAGATATGACATATTTTTTCCGAGCAATTTATATGTTTGAGTTTGTTATTGCAAGTGGTTCTGTTGCTTTTAATGGGTTGAAGCAGCTAGCAAATGCTATATGAGTACTTTATATTGGTCTAAAACTCAGAAAGATATTTGTGGTTCATGTTGCTTGCTATATTTAATATGAAAATTATCATGACGCTTTTAGATGTGTTTTCCCCTTTCTGGATTATTGCATGTTTCATTTGCAAGAAGCCATAGAAGGCATGTATCATGTAGCTCGCTTCTTATTTCATATTAATGATGATATCAAGCTTGTTTCAACAAGCTTTGCATGATATGTTGTTGTCCTTGCATGGTGCATGATTCCTCATATCTTGCTAATGTGTTGTTGTTGTTGTAAACGATGCCTTGCTTTTTTTTTTTTTCCATTTGAACTGTTCACTAAACAGACTGCTCATCATCTTTGATGAGTATGCATGAATAGACTGCTCATTATATTTTGGAAGTATGTACTCAAGATCTAGCATTTGAGGAACTGTGACGGAGTACAGTTAAGATTTTTTTTTTAATAGTAGATTAGTATTGTGTTATCATCATGATAATTTAATGGATAGTTTACAACAATATTATATTACTAATTACTAGTTCAGTTCGTCTGTAACTTTTCAGCTTCCTTCATTTACCTAATATAATATGCATTGTACCATGATTTCATCATGTTACACTTGTGTCTCTCGAGTTCTAGCAGTATCCTGCCAGCTAGGTAACTGCTAAAGGGTTTATTTCATGTAAGCTAATACATTTATTGTTAAAGAACCATAATTCTAGGAGGATGTTTCACACAGCATGAATGTCTGAAACCACCTGATATGCTTGAAAAATTGTAAATATCTTCTAATACTTTGCTGGCTTGGATGTCCAGTGTAATGACCAAGCACAAGCTCCAGTAAAATATCAAATGAAGTATGGAGTTTGCTGTTCTACTGGAACATTTTCCAACTTGAGTTGCTTGGATGCCATTCCTTTTCAAGATGGACATTATGGCTGATGCTTTGGTATTGTGCTAGCTGATGATTTGATTAAATTTGCCAGCATAGTGATGTGGAAGTATTCTGCCTTGCTGACACAAATTTTGTGAAAAGGCAGACACATTTTCATGTGCAGTATGTTGTGCTCTGAAAAGGTTTGAAGTTTTGAGAATTGAGATAACATGGAATGAAGGAACGAGATGGACTTGAAGTCATTGTAATAACACAACTTGGGTGTGTTAGTGTTTAGGCAATTCCTAGCAACATAATGAGTGGAATTGGAAGCATGGATATGCAGAAACTTGAGGAGAACATCGTCATTTGGCCCTTACTGTCATCAATATTTCAGCTGTTGAGTTTTGGACATCAGGACAGAATTCAGGAAGCCATGGTTCAAGTGGTTATCTAAACTATAAATCGTGAGTTTGATGACGATAATATGGAACTTGGATAATAGACATTTATATAATATGAATAAATGAACCCACTCTCTTGAGTTCTTTTTGGCATTTTGTGTTTTCTGCACAATGAGCCAAGTCATCAGGTATATTTTAGACATAGGATTATGCCATTTTGTTTGCCGGTCTTCTGAACAAAGTTTCAGAGACTGGGAAAATGATGTTGGGAGAAGAAAGCAAGTGACTGCTAGACTTGTTTGCAAGTGTGCTGGGAACATTCACATCTTCATGTTTGAAGCCTAAGGGATGTTCATATAGCATCGATATTGGAGCTGTCTCCTGTGCATTGTGGGAGATTCCAAAACTACATGGTATGCTTGTAAGCTGAAGTTGCCTTTACGGTTGAGAAACAGAACCAAGGTGATTGGTATGGAACACCACTTTGTAGCATTCACAGTGACATAGCATGCCTAGTGCTTGACCTTTCCCTGTTCAAGATGAAATTCTTCGAGTAGGTTTCAGTGGAGATTAGCTTTGTGATACTTGATGCTTGCTTAATCTTATGCAATCATGTGGAGGGGGGAGAAGTATGTGGTCATTGGAGATACCTGATCGATTCTAGGTTGAGCAACAGAACCAAGATGATTGGTATGGAACCCACTTCATAGCATTCACAGTGATATAGCATGCCTAGTGCTTGACCTTTCCCCTGATCAAGGTGAAATTCTTCGAGTAGGTCCCAGTGGGGATTAGCTTCGTGATACTTGATGCTTGCTGAATCTTGTGCAATCATGTGGAGGGAGAGGTATTTGGTCATTGGAGCGACCTGCTTGATTCTAGGTTGAGAAACAGAAACAAGGTGATTGGTATGGAACCCACTTCGTAGCATTCACAGTGACAGCATGGCTGGTGCTTGACCTTTTCCCTGTTCAAGTTGGAATTCTGCGAGTAGGTCCCAGTGGGGATTAGCTTCGTGATACTTGATGCACTTAATCTTGTGCAATCATGTGGAGGGAGAGGTATTTGGTCATTGGAACGACCTGCTTGATTGTAATATTTGAGATGCCATCAAGAAACTGTTGCAGTGGTCTGTATGTTACATAGTTATTGACCTGTCAAATATTTGTTTGAGTTAACTTGCAAATGGAAACCGGATCCTATATATTGGCTAAAGGAACTAAGATTTTCTTAGCGACACCAACTCCTCTCTTTGGACATGTAGCTACTAACTACATTGTGAACCACCAGAAGGCTGCTAGTTTCATTCAGTTGAGCTGCAGTGACCACGGTATTTCCTTCTCAGAATGTGGCCCTTTGCAATTATAACTTCGTTCAGAATATGAAGAGTAGCTCTTCTGAAAGTAGTTCTCATGAAGTGGTTGCCTGTTTCAGTTCCATGCGGCTAGTGTAAGCATTTCTTGCTAAACGTTAGTTGACTTTATCTTTTAGTGCTTATTTGGTTTTTTTTACACTTGCTTTTCAGGGTATGGAATGCATGCAGGCCCTTCGCCACCACGTTCACGCAGAGTAGAGGCCAGCAAATTTGATGATGATGTTGGTCCATGGTATCAAGGGGGTGGTGGTAGAGGAGGTGCAAGGTTCCGAGAGGATTCTCCACCATATGGAAGAGGAGGCAGATCATATGGGAGAGGCTATGGTGCTCCACATGGAAAGGATTTCATTAATATTGATGGACAATATGTTCACCGAAATGACCCAAATCTGTCGCCAAGAGAAGGCGATTGGATATGCCAGAACCCTAAGTAAGTTGCTTTTTAGCCTGTCACAAGTATGCTTTATTAGTCACTTAAATCTTGGTTTTCTGATTTTCTTCTTGCATTCTTTGTCAGCTGTGGAAATCTCAATTTTGCTCGGCGCACTCACTGTAACAACTGCAACAAGTTACGCTATTCAGCACGTGACACATATGAGCCTAGGGGTTACCCCAGCTCTCCACGAGGGCCTCAAAGGATGGTTGGCCCACCTGGTGATCGTGCCCCTGCAAGAGAGATGACCAGGTACAGATCACCACCTCCTCATGGTTGGGGAGCAAGTGATCCTAGGGCGTATGCAGCTCGATCCCCTCCAGAACGTGCAGGACGGTTTACAGATCCATCGCCTAAGGAAAGATTGGGCTTCCGTGGTGAGCGCGGTGAGCGCGATCCGAGGGACCGTGTGAAATTTGAGTGGTCTGCAGCTGATGACTACATTCAGAGGGAGCGCCCACATGATGGATATCTTGACAGGAGTCGTCCTCACTCGGGATCTCCTCATGGTAACTGGAGAAATGATCTGCGTGAGCGTGAGAGAAGCCGCTCTCCTCCACGCAGGCCTATGAAGAGTTCTTTCACCGGCAGAGGTCGACCTGACGACTATGCTGCTGATCTATATGCCAGCCGAGGGAGGCCCAATGGTATGGAGTCTGGCCGTGGGCGTGGGCGTGGGCATGTTTACAGGCCAGGCAGTGGGCCGTACCCCTGGTGAGGGTCGAGGACGTGCTGCTCCACGTGCTAGGAACGACGATGGCTATTAGTTCATCTTCATGAAGCTGTTGAGTGACATCATTTTTTTTTTTTTTTCTGATTTGGTCAGTAAAGTTAAACATTAGTCAAGCTGGAGCTTGAGAATATCTGCAGCTAGTTATATTATGTTAAAGATCGTGCACTGTGTCCTAAACCATGGTTGTTCCTGCATGTTGTGAAGTTATGATTGGCTTCTGTCGGCCTCGGGTGAATCTAGTAAAAGGTGATGGGTGTAGTGTGTACACCCAATAATTTCTGCAAAAGTTAGAAATTAGTAGTCATAAAATACCTGAATAGCGTTCTATTACCGTGGTTCTAAATATTATGATAAGGCCTTATCAGGTGTATAATGGTATTTGTCTGTTCACCATCCAACGTTGCTTCATCTTACAACATCAAAAATTAATGAGTCAACGTTGCTTCATCTTACAAACAGATGATCAGGCAACTCAAAAGGACGATGACCTGGAGTTGGGAGCTGAATTGAGTATCTGAGATCAATGTGATTACTTCACTGAATAATAAAAATTGCAACTTATAGTTAGTTTCTTTACATCGTTTGATCTGCAACTGTAGCTTCATAGTAGAGCTCAGACTCTAGGCCTGTTTCATGTAGATCTCCACACTGGTTCTATCACGGTGATTGATGAATGCTGATTCAACTCAAGTCATTTGGTTAAAGTTTAGGTTGTACAGATCATTGGGCTCTGATGGTTGACTTTTTGTAGCAAAATCATTCCAGCGTTGTATCTTGGCATGATGCTTTTTTGGAAGCTTGGTGGGTTTGGACAAAAAGAAATTAAGGCCGTGAACTTGGGTTTCCAACAGTTCTAGAACGCTTTACGATGTGTCTTTTTTGGCAGCTGTATTCATTCTTCTGTTTCTTGTTTATACATGCTTCTTAATTTGAAATTAATAATTGGACCATGATTTGTTGCTTGTACTCAATATTTGTGGGGATTTGTTTTTTTTTTTTTTTTTTGACATGTTGATGATCCCCAATTCTTGGTTGTGCATTTAGCCATGGATGTACCTCATTCTGAATGTAAGCATGCCCAACATGTCATGGGTGGATTAGTGCACAATTTTTTTTGCAAAAGCGCAAGGCGGGCGGTAAACGCAACTTAGGATTTCGTCTTCTTCGAGTGTAAGAACCTGAGAATAGGAGGGGTAAAAAGTAAAAAATATTAACCCATTTACTATTTATCGGGGGCTTGGATGGATGAACGGGAAACCAAAGAAAAGCAAAAAGGACCTAGGCGTAAAATAATCCGACCAATCAAAATTATTGGAAATGACGTGGCTTGGCTGCCCTCGAGAGGGACTCTCACCGATAAAAGGTCCTCGGAATTTGGAGTCAGACAAAGCAAAAAATAATAAATTTAATTTAATCTCCCACACTCTTCTCCCTATTTGCTTCAACTGATTAATAATGTAAGCAACTAGTTCAGTTTTTATTGAGTGTTAAAAATCATGCCGCAAAACAGCAAAAGCATGTAAGCTCGTGCTCATCTGAACTGGCTACATCGACATCTGCTTGGACATTCATGTTTCCCACCACCAGCAGATTAGCAGCAATGTATCGCTTTCGTTTCGTCTTGGGATAGGAAGCCAGGACCGTCCGTAGCTGGTGATGCGGAGGCGAATGAATCATAGTCGTGAGACGCAACGAACGGCGGGAGCAGACGGGCAGGAAACGAAAACCCCGCGCGCGCGGATCCTGACGCGCGAGACCAGGAGGGCAGGGCCCCGGCAAGGTAACTGCCAGAGTCACCACCACCACACAGCCACACAGCCTGACAGACACAGCCCGCGATCGGCGCGCCACACACGTAGAAACCACTCCACAAGTGGCCAAAGCACTACTGGCACTGCGCAGCTGACGCCGACGCCGACCCGGCACGGCACGCCGCCGCCACCACCGTACCATGCATCCGCCGAGCTCGAAACCGATGGAAGTCGCGGCCGTGGCGTGCCGCGCCGGGCTGCTCGCGCGGGCCCGTCCAGGCAGCAGGGCGCGCAGGCGGGCGTGGGAACACGGCGTTGCCATCGGCCCCGCCCCGTCGGCGGCTCGAAGAAGGCTGCTCGTCGCGTCGCTCGGGGTCGGGGACCCACTCCCGGCGCAACAATCCCTACTATGCGAGGATCAGGCCGTGGCGCTGGAGGTTGGGTTCGGGGTCTGGGAGCCACTCCCGGCGCAATCCCTGGTCGAGGACGCCGTCGTGCTGGAGGTAATCCGATGCCGTCTTGCCGTAGGTCGTTGGCTTGTTACCACAAGCTTGGATCGCAAGCGAATTCGCGATCACACATTCACACAACTATACGAAGTCCATTGATTTTGGTGCAGGTGGATGATGATCTGGACTCCCTTGTTTCTGCCGAATACCTCCTGCCTCCCGCGGCTGCTGCTGACGGTATGAGCTCTACTCCCAGTTGTCGTGCGAGATCGATTCATGTCAGTGGTGTGGTTTTAAACTAACGTTGGCACGTCTCGTGAATCTAACCGTGCCAGTTCCTGAGGCCAGGACAGTGCGCGTCAGGTTCGTGCTGAGGAAGCGGTGCGCCTTTGGCCAGCAGTTCCTCGTCGTCGGCGACGAGGAGGCGCTCGGACTTTGGGATCCGGCAAAGGCGATCGCCTTGGATTGGTCAGAAGGCCACGTCTGGACGGCGACGATGGTGAGCTCCCAGGTCATTTGCGTTCCTTCAGCGACCCTGACCATGTGAGTCTGAGTCGATCGTTTGTCTGACCAGGATTTGCCGGCGAACAAGTCGATCGAGTTCAAGTTCCTGCTGCGAGACGCCTCGGGGCATGCCTGTTGGCAGCACGGCGCTAACAGAACTTTGCAAGTTACTGGAACCCCAAACACCATGGTTGTCTACGAAGATTGGGATCACAGCAACAAACAGAAAGTATTAGTGGAAGAGCTCTCCATCAGGGAAGATGCGATGTTTTCAGAGGATCTTGCGATAACAAATGGCGCAATGCCGGCAGCGGAAAACCACCAAAAGCATCAGAATCTGGAGACCGACAGGTCGGCTGCGGTGGTTGCAGACGCTCCTCTGCAAGGGGGAATGGCAGCAGCAAATGGAACGGACCAACCACAGGTAACCACAACCACGGCATCACATCTTGTTTCGTATAGAAGCACATATATACCTGACAATTCCTCTTTTTCCTGAGTCAGTTGATGGTGGACAAACACCAGATGATTCTTGAAGAGGTCCCCGGAGAACAAAACGGCATCCATTCTGCCGATGATTATGCTATCAACAACGACGACGACACTACCTTGTATCAGGGAGGCGATCTGCTGCCGAATAGGCCGACTAGTATATTTGAGAACGACTTGGCCTGGGCTGGGAAAGCCATGCAACAGCTGCTCCGGATCCTCGGTTTCCAGATCGGCACAAGTACATGATATTCAGCTTTCAGCTACCGTTGTGTATATGTTGCAAACCTGCTGTTTTGAAGGATCATCTATGTGGTTATGCCTTCAACTCACTTTTCTACGCTGAAAGAAACGTCAGCGCTGAGGATTGTAACTAAAACTCCAGTAACAGCAGCTGTCTTCCCCTGCAGTGTGTTGCATATAGCAATTACTAGGATATATATAAGTAATTACTGCAAGTGTATGTTCAGTTTAGAAACAGTGACTAATAAGGTTAGAATCGACTTCTTATCCGCTTGTTGACTTGTTGTGAAGGCAGGCTCCATCTGTAGAATATGACAAATCTCAGTTCCATGTTAAGTCTAATCTGTGGAGGTAACTCCAAAAGAAGAATAGATGCGAGTGTATAACTCAACAAATCTGAGCACCTGAATGTATTCATGGCTGAAATAGTTTGTAAAGGATTTAGCACCATTTATAAGACTTGTAAACATGACAACTGGCCCAAGCACTCCATTTTTAACGATCCATAACTGTTAATGAGTCACCACACCCTCTAAAACAGTTTAGAATTTTAGATCCACATCTACTCCCCTACTTGTTTACAGCCAACTATGCACTACCCTAAACAAGACAACATCTATATTTGTATGGGAACAAGTTGTACATGGGATGATTCTTTGATGAAGATGGTCAAAAGAATCCATAAAGCACTATCTCTGCTCTCTCAGTCAACACCTTCAAAGCCAGGATTTCGAACAAGACATGTGCTTACAGTTTGACACACGTCATGTGCTTGAGTGAGATGCCAAGCATACTCATAGAAAGGGTGATGCACTTCTGCAAAATCAATGACACCTGTAACGGTGAAATGGGCTATTGCCCTCACAAACCATCCTTCTTGAATGTTAAGCTCATTTGGTTGTGGACCTCAAAGTGTGGAAGGAAATCAGCCATTGCATCTGAAATAGACACAAAAGGGAACCATAAGACTGACAACATGACAAATATTTAATATTCCACCCAAAATGTCCAAAGATGACGATTTTCTAGGAAGGATACAAAATACACAAAAATAATAAACAAATTCAAGCTATTCGGTACTCTGCATAAGTTACAAAATAAACCGAAGATAAAAACATCCTAAAAGCAAAAAAGTGTGAACAGTCAAATTATTACCTTAGAGGTCTCAGATACTTCCTAATTTGTGGGTCAGTGGTTGATTTTAAGGTCTTCAATGCCTCTTCTGCAGCCTGAAACCAAAAGAGGTGGGACAAGAATAATTGAGTACAAAAGCAAAATATAGTGCTTGATACACGTCAGCCTTCGGCAACAATTACTCGCAAAAGTGACATATTACCATGTAAATTATGCTAACAATTATTTGTGTATTTGAGGGCAGTTACATTTTTTTATTTGCGAGCAGAGGGCAATTACATTTGTCATGATCCTAGCTTACATAGTAAATTAATGAATACTATATAGCATATCGCATGCATCATCGTTTGAAGCCCGCAAGGCTACATTCCGCATGGCATAAACCCAAAATAAACTGCTCAAATGAGCTTTCTTATTTTGATTAAATTTTCAGTTGAAATGGTTACTTTTTAAGTTATGCTGCAGTAACTTGTTTCCAAAGATACAAGCACAGACAAAAGTAATATTTCCGTTGCTGTCTGCAGGTATAGTTAGTTTTCTTTGTAAATGATGTGCATAATCTGTTCCCATTTTTTTAGATCTGAAGTTTTGGTTTGGGCACCCAAAAATTGACTTAGTCCAGAGAAATTTTCAAGGCTAATTGTTTGACATGTAAAGAGACAAACCAACTCCCAATAGAAACATGAAAGTAATTTTGGGAACTTGTCACGACTCTACCAAATTTGAGATCTCGAGTCCTATAAAACCGGACCATGCTGAGTTTTTACCAGAACAAAATAGCACATTCTTCTTTTGAATAATGAATGTAGCACGTTAGACAGTCCACTCAATTTATTTTTGCTTTTCCAGTTAGTAATGATTTGTGTAATCAATTACCTGCAGAAGTGCATGTAGAATATGGAAACAATTTGAAATTCATTACTACTTAGGTGAAAAATGCATTTCAATTCTAAAAGAAGGTACACAATATGTTCACAATTCTATCTAGCTTTGTTTCCCCATTTTCATACCGGTTTACATACAGTAACATAAGACTACTTTCACTAAACCTGTGTACTAATCTCCTCTAAACCGGATAGTTACTGGTTGGTTACCAATGCAATTCTGAACTGTGATGCCATCTGCATAAAATTTAGTGCACTCGTGATGCAAAAAAATGTGGCAATTAATGCAGATATACAAGGTTTTAAAAAGGAAAGCACTGGAAAACACAGTACCAGAAGCTTCGCAGCTTCTCTGTCCGAACCAACGCCCCTCCCGAGAATCAATCCTGCTAGTTCAACCTTCAAAAAAGAATATAAGGTGAAATTTGAATGCAAATATTAAATTCTGAAAGCCATCAATAGTCAAGAAAACAGGTGGTAGCCAGCCAGTTCCCAATAATGATTTGTGTTTAGGGTTAAGAGTAGCCAGCCAGCCAGCAAGTTCCCAAATATTACATTGAAACTTGTTTCATTTTTTGAAGAAAAAAACAAAACAACTGTTTTTCAACTAGCAAAACTTGGCTGCTCTTATATTTTTCCTACACTTATAACCAGTAGAGACAAAAACCGGTAACAGTCACAGGTGCGACTCAGATCTGTGCTTTCAAAGTTTAGAACTACAAAATCTTGATGCATTACAATATAAGGTGACCACAAGGCCCAGAACTATCAGGTTTAAGAAAAAAAAAGTAAGCGTAAACTAACCTGAAAATGAAATTCATCGTTTCTGGCTGGACTAGAATTCTGGACTTGATCTCGAAATACTACATGTTGGTCCTCCAAGCACTACAATATTAAGTGCAAATTAGCATTTAATGAAGGAAACAAAGATTGAAAAAACAAATGGTACAGCACATCAAAATAGTATATGGACAAAAATAATGGCAAGTGCAACATAGTCTCTTACATGTTCTCTAATAAGACTCATAATAGATGACAACTTATCCATATTATTTGAACCATCAAGTTCCAATGTACTTCCAGAAGGTTCTCGCATAGCGATATCATTGTCTGAACAAGGAGCATCCTCCAGAAAGCCATTACCACTTCCTGGGGACTTTCTTGAATCTTTCTTAGGAACTCCGGCAACTGGAGCAACAGATGACAAATAACTTCCTGCAATTCACTCCATTAAATTATCAGTGCATGTAAATCTAGCCGCCAAACGAAGAAAATTTTGGAAAGGAGTTCACAAAGGTAAGTATGTTTATTATTATTTACAAATTTGTACACAGATAGTAAGGCAAAGCTGAAAACTCTCAAACATGCTCAGTAAAGAATGATTGGCTGTTCTTTCAATGTAAAAGAGATATCCTCTGTTTCTAAGAAACCAGTGTTTTCCTAAATGGTAAACGTGTAACAGTTGGTCACCTACTGTTTAGCCATTATTCAGGCTAAACGATCAATTAACAGGCAAAACAGCTGTTTAAACAGGATAATGGTAAATTAAACAGAAACGGTGGACAGCCGTATAGCATTTAGATGGGTTTAAACAGGCTAAACAACCGTTTAGGCGAAATGTGAAGAAAACCTACCCACAAGTTACTTTAATTTTCAAATAAAATTTCTTACAAGAATATTGAATGAGCGCTGTTTCCATATTCCTAGGAGTAGCATCTATTAGTGGAACGTCCACCGGAGTGGTATTGAGGAGTATGCAAATTAGTGAATGAGTTATTTCAAATATACGGCATTATTAAGCACTCCTAGTCAGCTGCTATTCTTATTGATGCTAACTGTCACCAGATATTTCACATTGCAATGGGGACCCAGTTGTAATATTTGGTTTGCATTTGCGTGGACAAGGTGGTCTGTATGCCCATTAATCAGACATGATATAACCAGCTTATGTTATGTGCCTACAGCTAGTCTGATAAAAAGTACCACTTGACAAAATCTCAAAACCCAATAGATAAGCCGATATGAAAACTGATCCATCACATGAAAAATCAAAGGTTGCCAAAAACATAAAACAATATGATATTAAAGTATCTACAGATCACATTGAGATAGTTTACCGACACTTAAAAGGACGTTTTCTATAAAACTACATCAAAGTATTTTAGAGCTTGCAGGATGCTCCGTAGCTCAGGTGTATCTATTACAAGTAACTTTTTAAGTACACAGCAAAGCCTGGTGTACACAAGATGTAGAGGATATATACTCACTCTCCAAGCTTTGGAGAGCTTTTTCAGCAGCTTGAACTTGAGCTTCATCTCTTGTTTTTCGAATCCTATTCCAATTTTTTCATTACTAAACAGAACCTGGAACACAAAATAGATAAGGTGAATGTGAAATGATTAAGCAAAACTTTTGGTACTAGCACCATATAAATCTAAGAATAAAATGCACATGGAGACCTTAAACTTTTCCTGGATTCTCACCTAGGCCCATAAGCTCTCAAAATCTTGGCAAAGTTAAGGACCTTAAGTGCATTTTACTAAACTTGCAAGCTACCACATAAATTTAACCTATAGCAGCTTTCAAGCATTGTTACATCAGAGCAGCTGTAGAGACTGAGGCTACATGCTTTGTCAAGTGTGAAATATTTTATCAATCACCACAAAACAAAAGTTCTAGAATGAAGATGTTGATGTGCACTCAAGCGGTATGGTAACATAGCTCTTTCAATTCAAAATGGATACTATTGTTGACAAGAGTATATATTATAAATACCGTAAGTCACAAATTTCAAACTGCTAACCTCTACAGAAAATAGCATACTTTTGCCATTGCTTACAGTAGATCTGAATTCCACCTGTACGACAAAAAAGTTTCAGATTACTTCAAGGCCAAATAGAAAACAAAATTTAAGCTAAAACAATAAGATGCCAGATTCCAGAATACCTTGGAGTCACATAGCCGCCCGATATCTTGCAACACTGACACATATACCGAGGGGGTTATTGCTAGTGATCCCCCATTTGGCTGGATAGTCCTGATTCCTCCAGTACCTCGGATAAGCATTCCCTCGTCATCTAGACCGAAGATTCCAAGTTAGTTCCATAAACCTCCAGGTGTCGATTCTTATACAGCATATGTCAGGCATAAAAATCCTAGGCCGGAATGCATTCAGGATGGCATTATTAAGATCATATGCTTATTGACCTCAAATGAGAAAGGCCATATGGTCCACCAAGTCAGGACTGGAGAATCTGGTATCCCGGAATCACATATCTATATCCCGAATATTAAAGAGCAAAAGGTTTCATCGTTCATCGCTCACAACTGTCTGATGGGGATCAAGTTAGAGTAGTGTGTCCAATCACGATACGGGTCCAATTCTGAAATGAATGGGAATACAAAATGTTTCCATGGCGGCAACTCTCTCCCATACCCGTATCCGTGCGAGTTAAGTGTTTGGGCATGATGCAATGTCAAATGCCAAAACGAATTGGAACTTGGAACACATGACACAACATTAACAAATCACTAAACATCTCGTACCCATACGGCCATATGAGTTAGATCGACATGGGTCCAGGCATAGTATGGAATTCGATTCCCCAGATCGAACTGAAACGCATTACGTGATATAGTCCAAGTCGTAAGTCATCTAGGTAAACTACACAACAAGCTGAACGTCCGTTGCAAAGTATGGTTATGTTAGATAGTGAGGTAATAAAAATAGGATCTGAGATCCAGAAAACCTTGGATAGAAGTCTTAGTACTGATTTAAAAGATGAAGAGATTTTGGTGTTTGTGCCCTACTTTGAAGTGCAATGGTGATTTTACCCTCATTTTTAACTTTGTGATTTTTCCCTTCACTACTTGCAAGTCAACGTGTTTTGTAACTTTGAATCCAATCAGTGGAAATTTTTGAGTTAATAGACAAAATAAATATATCTGGATATGCCTAATATACTGAACATAAAAGGTAACAGGAATTGCCAGAAAGAGAAACCAAAAGATAGCTGACCAAATTTATGAAATTGAGAGGTACCTGGTGAACGGTTTGAGGATGACATTTGCTGTCCTTCCCTTTGCTCCCACCGATATGACTGATAAGGAAAATAATTGAACACTCATCCTCTTGCAGTTTATTTAGAACGTTAAGAGATTAATAACAACTATTAATCAATTGAGCGGACTAGAGTGCTTGAGGCTCTAAACTTTGTAGAGGTGCAAATCCATTCTCAAGAAGAGCAATGTAGTAAATAAAAAGGCATATAGTTATAAATGGCTAAAAGCAGGCTGCATGAACCATATGTTGCCATTTAAACGGTACTTGCTAATATATTCCAAAGGAAACTGGGCACTATTAGTCTGCATCCTCTAGTTAGATCCAAATAACACAAAGATAAATATTCACCTGCCCATTTAATCTCTTCTCTACTTCAGTTCCCCTCATACCCTCAGGTATAGGAGCCTGATCTTTGTTGCCTGGTACAAAATTGGTATCCTGTACAGAAGTTGGAAGGTAGCATAAAGTTTCAGAAAAAATAAACTGGAGGAGAACATATCCAGAATATTAATACCTCGCTGACTAAATAGTCACCAACATCTGGAGCATATGGAAGATCCAGTAACCCATTTTCATAGTATAGTTCAAACACTTTCCTCAGTAGATTCTCATCAAACTCTCTGCAAGAAAAAAAAAAAACAGGCCCAGTATTGAAGAAGTAGGAAATATATAATTAAAATACAGATTCATAACACAAGTTTACCAACCTGAAAAACCCACCACGAACATTGCAAGCAACATTCCTTGCAACACATAGAACTGGAACAGCATTGGCATTCTAAAATTTATAGAAAACACACATATCATTCCATAGGTATATGTTCAACACAAAAAAACCACAAAGTAATAAAATAATGAGTACCTCTGCTTGTGGAGCATAGTATGGAGTATATGCAGGGACAACATGAACACGGTGTTGATCTTTATCATCCCAGACATTAAGTCGGTCATCAATTACCATGGCCATCCTTGGTTGGCATCCTCTGTCTCGGAAAACATTCTGCAGGGACTTTCTGGAACCTGCCATGCAATAAGGAGAAAGGATGCAATCGATGGTTAACCACTTAACCCAGAAAATTCTGGAGGGCGATAAAACAGAGTGATAGGAAGGTTCCAAATGCACTGTTCCATCCAACTACACTGTATGTTGCTTCATTTACTCCTATATATTATTACATACATTCTAGCAGTTCCACTGGAAACAAGTTATTTAGGAAATACAAAGGATGCTGTATAGAAAACTTGGAGCTAAGTACCTTACACATAAGTGTATGCATAATGACAATATGTTCCAATAAAAGGAGGGCATCGTGATATTAGGAAATAAAAAAAAAAAAAAACATTTGGAATACAAACTTTATGGAAAAAAGGTGTTGCTGGTGAGTTTGTCAGGATAATGAAACAAAACAGATACAGGAAATCATTGCACAATAGTTGAAACAAGTTCACTTGCCTGACTTTACACAATTTACACGTTCTGAGAGCTGTTGTGGACTTATTAAGTTGCCTTCTGGATCAAGAAGTCTCCACATTTCAAGAGCATAATCTCTCTCAGCCATTGTACAGACATATACCTCAAATCTTTTTTTCGTCCTTTTGCAGTTAGGTAACTCCTCAATTCTTCCCAAGAAGGCCTTAGCTTTACTGAAAACACTGGTATCACGATTCTGAAAAGAAGATATCATGTATCATGTAAATGGGTAAGATCATACTAAGCATGAAAAAGGTAGAGTAATCACGGAACAGTAAGTTGAATGAAATAACTAAATCTCTAGATATCCAAAATTCTGTCACCTTCCAAATATAAAAGAATTTATGCTGAGTGCCTCAGTCCAATAGTTTTGTATTAAATCTCGAAAAGCTTAGTAGGGTCAATAAATCATGTCCCCAAAGTAGACAAGGCTCTACTTCAGCCCACGAAAAAGCCAACAACAACATCATGGAATTAATTCTACTAATTTTGAAACATACCTCTGGATTGATGCGAGTCAGAATTGCATTCCTGTGAGGCAGTCTGATGACTGGACGAAGAACACGCTCCTGACCACCAGACATAGGTTGAACCTCCTCTTTCTGGGTTCCAACTATTTTGCCATTATCGGTAACTGTATCCGTGTCAATGAATTCTTTGAGGAGCTCTTTGTCCTCAATATAGCGTTTGATTTCTGCAGACATCCCTGCTATTCTGATAGGATCGTCTTCGACCTCCATTCTGCGGGGAAAGCATCTCAATCCGATCCTCGAAGGACTTCATTGTGTTGGCAACAATAAGGGTCTCATCAAGATCAAACACAATGGCAAGACAACGCAAGTTGAGCATGCCAACAGACGCTGCATAGAGCCCAGAGCGTGCCGCAGCACCAAAAGCATGGCACTTTCCCTGATTTGGTCGGCATTGCCACCAGGTGCAGCTCCTCATCCCCAACAACTACCACAGCACTCTACACAGACAAATGAGAGAACGTGTTATACAAATCTTAATGTCCTGTGTAAAGCTCAACCAAGAGAAACAATCCCTAAATCTAGTACATGGAACTCACAGCCCATGATAGACCCGAAACGAAATGTGCAAAATGCTTCAGCCTATTAAACCTGTTTCACGAAGTACAAGTACCACCTCAGTAAGCTACGTTTTCCGCTTCAATTTCAAATGAACATGGCAATGATATACTCACATCAAGCCAAAACACATATGATAGACACAGACTGAAATGTGCAAAATGCTAACTCCTGATACTTGTTCAACGAATTACAAATACAGTGAATAGAAATTCCTAAGAGGTCACGCTGACATTAAAACATGTGTATTCCCTTCGATTTCAAATGAGCATAGAAACTACAGTCACATGAAGACAAAACCACATATTCGCGGTTGTTCAAAACAAATTGGGGACAAACCTTGAATTCGTTGAAACAAGTGAGATACAATCGCTGGAGGCTCGGGTTCGGAGGCATCAGCTTGGTCTGAAAGCTTGCATCGCACGGAGAAGGGCGCGATGGTCTGCAGGATGGCGAGCGGCGGGCACCTCTCGCTCGCCGGCGAGAGGTGGCTGACGCGGATCTCGTTGCTCGGGAAAGGGAGGTCCCCCTCGCCCCCCTGCTTCATCGGGAACACCTCCATCTCGCCGAGGTACACTTCGCCGTGGAACATCCGCATGCTGACTCCGGCGGGCGCCCCGGCGGCGGGGGCAGCGCCACCGCTGCCACCGACCCCGCCTCCCAGGGGCCCCGGCGGCGGGGGTCGAGGCGCGGCCATCGCGAGCGGGGAATCGGAGTGAAAAAACAGAGGAAGGGGGAGTGTAATTTCACGCAGCGGGAGCGAGCAGGTGTGCTTGCTACCGACCGCCTCCCGCTTCGGCGGAGACGCTGAGCCGCGGGTTTTGGAGTTTGGGGAATGAGGGGGCGGAGAAGGGGGCTGGCAGGACGGGGCTCGGCTGCGTTTATATAGAACTTTGGGGCCGGGCGCCGGGTGGATGGTTCCGATCGTTCGGTCCGGTCACCGGTCTGGCTGCGGACGCGCGGAGCAGGTTTTTTTTTTTTTATTAAAGAGAAAGGTAGGCATACTATTTATCATAGTCATAATGTATTGAGACAAACATATCTCCCGGCATCATTTTATATACACTTTTAGTAGTAGCATGAGCCTCTCATCGTTGCAACACCTACCTTCGTGCTTGAAAATTACATCCCGAAACAACTACTCCTAGATTTAATATCCCTTAAAATGGAGGAGCTAGACGGACCAAGTCGAGTCCGAACTAGGGCTAGGGCGAGGCCGGGCCGGTGCGTCCGTGAGACGATGGCTGTGACTACCTTCCCGTGTCGCGCGTCGGCTGGTGTGTGTGCCAGCGTGGGGGCACAAGGGAGTCCGGATGATTCCGTTTCTGGCGATTTGGCACGCGTCGGTGGGGCAACCGGACCGGGCATGGTTGTGTGTGCAGTGTGCGTGTGCCCTTGTGATTCGTGAGTGAAAGTGGCTCTAACCGTTCAAAGATAAAAGTGGGCTAAAAAATGTTACGATGGCGCATTCTATCAAGCCACCATATTAAGCTATACTCCGTACCTTGTAGAATTTATGGATACATTAACTTGAGAGTAACATTTCAGCACAAAAAAAAAAAAAAAAGGCTGTCAGGTTATTTTTTTTAGAATTTTAGGGCCGATGCCCCTGTCTTTATTGCTAAAGACAAGATCATGTTCGTTACAGTTCCTGGGGTGGGATACACCCTGCATCAAAGTTCACCCAGCATAAACCTCAACCTCACCAACGCTAGTTTAGTCATATAAAGCTAACAGAATTATTACAGAACTTGATCAGAACACGATCAGGCTAACTCCATATTTTCCAGCTTCACCCAGGTCCTCCCTTGCACTTGACGCTGTTGATCTCCACCCGACGTCAGCTTTGCCAGGGCTTGTACTGGTACTGGTTCATTGTCTTGAGCGCAAGCTTTTTGGAACAGGAACAAGTCCCATTTGTCAGAAACTTGCATCATCAACTGAGTCTGTATGGTCTTGTAGCGATTTCTTTCAGCTTTGCCACCATCACAGAGAAGCTTTGTTTCTTGTCTCTCGGGCACAGAATCTCCCATGTCTGACTCATGACAATTATCCCCATCAATAGATTTTTCACACATAGCCATTGAGTGCCTTGCATGCAAATGGAACATCTTAGTTTCCAGAGCCCCCACAGAGCCGCTGCACACAGGCAATTTATCACTAAGAAGCTCTTATTACACAGGCAATTTGTCAGGTTATCTTAGCCCCTGGCTCACCATGGTTGCATGAATCAAATTTTTGTTATTGCTGCTGCTCCTCCAGTAGCTGTCTGACGGGATCATATCTATTCAATCAAGATGAAAGATGCAGCTTGATCTCTTGTACCATCTTGAGTTTATTTCCTACTCTCACAAGAATTAATTGACTGCATACCATCACTAAGAAACGGAAATTGGTCTCCAGTAGGAGTCCCAAGAACCTTTTTTTTTTTTTTTCAACATCATATGAGTTGTAATAACGAACACAGCCGCGTCACGAGAAAACCATGGGCCGGCTCCAAAGTCCTCACATCATCATCCACTGACCAACGCTTACATGCTAGAGTATTATTGACAGTTCAAGCACGCCTTTCACATGGCGCTACCATTTCCTTACCTTACCCCGAACCGCCTGTCTCTGCTCTGGAAGGAGACCAGAGCTTCGAGGTAGTCGGCCTCTCCGAAGTCGGGCCACAGCGTGTCCGTGAAGAAGAGCTCCGCGTAGGCCGACTGCCACAGCAGGAAGTTGCTCAGGCGCAGCTCGCCGCTGGTTCTGATGAGCAGGTCGGGGTAATCAGGGAGCTCGTTGGCACGGCTCGTCTCGAGCTCATCGGCGAACAGCGACTCGTCGATGTCCTCCGGCTTGAGCACCTTGTCGTGCACCTTCTGAGCGAGGCTCCGGCATGCTTGTACTATGTCCTTCCGTCCGCTGTAGCTGATTGCCAGTGTCAGGTCGAGCTGCGAGTTGTTCCGTGTGGCCTCCTCGGCTTCTCTTGCGATCCTCTGAAGAGAAACCGGCAGTCTCGAGGGGTCGCCGATTACTCGTAGCCGAATTCCTTCCCTGTAAAATGTAATCAATGTAATGAGCAAAAGCTAATGACATATCATCACGGCCACGGGGAAGCAATCCAGATATATCGAGGACAACAAAGATTAGTTGTGAGGTTTACTGCCAACTCCATATAGTGTTCGAATGCATTTATCAGGAATGCAAGTACTACAGACAAAGTGTGAGGCTGTTAACTCACGGCGCAAATGCATACCTCAGAAATTCAGCTACGCTCTCGCGGATCGCTCGCTCAAACTGCCCCATCAAGAATTCCACCTCCATCTGCGAATTGGCAAAGATAACCATCAAGCTCGTCAGTGACAAAGAATGCGACGGCGCGCGGAGGCGGGAGGGAAGCATACCTTGGGCCGGCTCCAGTTCTCGTGGGAGAAGGCGAAGGCGGTGAGCGCGCGGACACCCAGCTCTCGTTTTGGGCTTCCTGGTGGTGTCGGGTTGGGTCTTCTTGTCTCAAACTTCTCCAGCACCACACTTCCAAAATCAACCGCGGCAGCGCTGCTATGCCTTGCCCACTTGCGCCGAAGGACTTGGAGACTTCAGGATACGAAGCAGCGCCTACCTGCAACGATAGGGAAGATGGCTGCTTCCAAGAAGGATACTATGCGTCAATACTCAACACCTATTTATTATTTTTAAAGACCTCCATGCCGCCTTTCAAGAAGGACATCCATGCCAGTACTCCACAGCCGAAAAAAATCAGCCTGATTGGAAGAGCTTGCTGCAGCAACGCAACCAGCCTCAACCGGCACAGCCATTTGAGAAGGGCAGCCGAGGAAGACAGACAAAATGCCACGCATTCACTGTTCAAAGATATTTACCTCAACACATGCAATAAGACAAAGACAAAATAGTGTCTCCTTCACACCCATAACAGTAAACAGAGGATATGGTATATATTTAGTTAAATTTGAGGTACATTTATTCCTCATCAAATGCGTTTCTTTTGGTACACAAAGGGAGTGCACAGTGCACTGTTGAACAAGAAGAACTACCTAGCTACTTGGCTAACACTAGGGAATGACAAGGTTGCCTCATTGACCAAAGAGACATTGTGCAAAGGCACAGGGCTTTTTCCTTTGCAGGGTGAAAAAACTAACAGTGGGAGGGGTATCTACTTTGGTCTTAGGACCATTATGTCTGGCCCAATGAGTGCCGTGTGTACAGAGTTCCTGCCTTTTCTTTCAAAAAAAAAAAAAAAAAAAAACGGTTCCATGAGCGTACCACGGATATTACAAGAGACCTCCACTAAGTCAACTGTTCAATGTATCCGTTTGGAACTGGAAGTCAATGGCGAACCTGCTGACTAAATTCCATACACGGTTCACAACTCCATCTGACATAATGGAAAATGCAGTTTTTGCAGCTCTTTGACGTGCTCCCAGAGTGCTGGCATCACCAAGCAGTTCTTTTAGTGTTTGCAGAAGTTCGAATTCTCCTGACACCTGAATGAAAAAAGAACACTCTGTGAAAGATTTTTTCAGGCCCAATTCCCTCTGTTAAACATGCATTTTATCATGCCGAACTAATCTCCACTTGCCATAGCAATGGAGGAGCAAGTGAGCTAGTGATAAATTAACTATGCAATGGTGTGCTAATCACAGAATGGTGTTTTGTTTAGGTAGCAAAATAACATAAAAAAATAATTGTACTTTGTGACCTGCTTGACAGCTAAAGGATTTATCTGCCACATTTCAACCAGCATATGGTAGAAGTGCCCAACATGGGGTCCTGCATGCCAGAGTTCACTTTGTGAACAACAAATATTGTGAAGTTTCACAAAGAAATGCCAAACATAAGTATGTCAATACATCTGACTCACCAGTCATAACTGCACAACCAGCTGCAGCAGCCTCAGAAATATTGTGGCCAGCTAAGCCAGATAGGAACGAACCGCCAATAACTGCAATTGGGGTGACCCTATAAAGCATTCTCAATTCCCCTGTTTTTCATGGTATTTTACGCCGTTAGCTAATACTCCCTCTCTTTTGGAATCATAAGCGCATTTTATACAAGAAAAGGACAGTTTTACAAATTTTGACTACAAAATATTCAAAATAGATGCAACTTTAGGACATAAAACTTGCATTGCATCAATAAATTTGTATTCAAAGTGCCTTTGACTCTTTGAGATGATGGTGATTCTTTTGCAAAGAATAACATGTTGTAATAAGAGAAATTAAGGGTCAAAATCTATTTTGCATGACTTTTCCTTGATCAAAATATGCTTATTATTTTGGAATGGAGTGAGAAGAGAAGTTGAAATATGGCATACACAATTGTGCAGCAATACATCAACTTTCAGAAGGGAATGATCACAAACCTAAAGTATCGACCATGTATACCCTAGTGCTTAAAGCCACCACTTCCCTAGTTGACCTCAGCACAAAATTGACACTTTGTTTCTTTAGTGCCTGCAACAACATACATAAAGATGTGTTCAGACATATTATACTATCATAACAAATAGCATCTCATACCAGAACAAAATTGGAATCCAAAATTAAAGTGGTAATCTCTTCACGTTGAAGAAATTCAAATTTTAAACAGTGAAGTCAGTCTACCTTTGTGTGTTTAATTATTTTGACTTGAGTATACAACAAGATATGATACCATTAAATACTGGTAACAAACAAGTAATCAAATGACTTAAAAGGGGTGAGAAAGGCACCATTATCATACCAAGGAAATATTCTTGCAGTCCTCAGGATGTCTTGGCACAAGAATTAGTAGTAGAGCGGGATACATCTTGACTAACTCATCATGAACGCGGAGAATGACTGAAGAAAAAAAAAGAAAATTGAAATGGCTTGCGAAAAACTGGACCATTTCCTTCATATTGAGAAGGCGAGAATAATAAATTAGGAATGTAATTCCTCCATGTCACTCCACATTGAAAAATGTAAAAATGATGAATAAATAAATAAGATATAATTTCACAAATGCTACTCCATCTCTCCTGATCAGAGTATGAACAGAAATACAAAAAAATGAGGCAGAATAATGATATGACAAAAGATCATTCAAGAAACTATATGAATATTGTTCAAGAAAAAAAAAAAAACTACATGAATGAAACTATGGCAGAGGTGATTCTCTAAAACAAAGAAAATTTTAGTATTAAGTTATTAAACTTGAGGATATAGAAGCATCCACTGAAACAGTACTCCTGTATATCTTGAACAAACAGTCCATCAGTATGATAATTTACAGGTATACAGCATTTAACTAATTTAAGTAAATGTAAGTCAAACTTTCAATCCTGATCAATATGCAACAACGTTATATATCTGCCATTGAAAGTATTTTTCTTGGTATAAGATTCTAACAGCATTTTCAGCAATTAATTGTTTCAAAAGGTGGTAATCAAAGTTGTTCTAGGAGAACTCGAAGAAGTCAACAAAGTTAGGGTTTAGGGTTACTGGAAGTGAAGTGATACAATACATTTTTTGCTGAAGTGATACAAAGTCAACAAAGTCCCAGATGAAGTGATACATGTTTACTGGAAGTTAGGGTTTAGGGTTACTGGAAGTCAACAAAGTCCCAGATGAAGTGATACAAAATTAGCTGCTACATACACCACCAGGGATGAAAATGTGAAATGCAGCAAATTTTTGTACAGCTTACTGGAAGTGAAGTGATACAATACATTTTATTAGTCCAGGAACCAGCAAAAGGTTCAGCCACTGAGTTCTTACCTTCTTCTTCACCTCTGTGAATAGAAGCAGCCATCCAGAGGGGCCTATTGCCAAACTGCTGTTGCAGATCTTTAATTTCATTGACCTGATTCTCCCCGGCAATAACATCTCCGACAGCTATTTGAATTACATGAATCCTCTAATAAATCATTTAACTCGTAAACCTGGTTATCTTTCAAGCTCCCAAGACAGCCTTTGAAACTAAATCACTTATAGGATCACTTAAAATCTATTCTCATGAAGGACTAGACAAAACTTGATTATACCATATTTTAAATCTCCAGCAAAGTGTATGATCCCTGGTGGTGTATGTAGCAGCTGAAAACGAATAGCCTGAATAGTACTCTGCAACGATAAGAAATGAATGATGGCACAGTAATGGGTGTACATAAAAATAAGATCAGGATTACCATGAGTACTTACCAATGGGACAACAAGTGATAGTTTAGAGAGCATCAGAGCAACTAATGGGAACCCTACAGGCATCGACCAGTGGTTGAAAGATTTCAATGATAGGCGAGCATTTAAAAGCGCCACTGCAATCTGCAGATAAGTAGCCAATTCATAGAAAGTAAGAAACTACAGTTTACAGCATGAATGCATGATGCAGAAATTACGAATAGTCCAGATAAAAGTTCTGCTCTTGCAGTATGGAAAACTGAAGAGAAGGATGAACACTAGGAACTAAACAATGAAGGATGAGCACTAGGAAAAGGAAAATAAGCACGATCATGAACAATGATCTGAACATGCTTCAGAATTATGAGAAAGCCACTTACCCCTTTTGCTGCTGCAGACATAATGAGATTTGGCCAGAGTTCACTTTCGAGAAGAAGCACCAGACTTGGCTTCCAGTATCCAATAAAACTGTCTATTGCATTAGGACAGTCAAGAGGAGCAAACTACACGCATAAGAAATTGAGGTCGGAAGGGAGAAATAAACATATAGCATGCAAAATTGCACATGAAGCTGCTTGCAGAAATCATTAAGGCAGCTAGTCCCGGCATCTGAACAAACTACACTTTCCCTCCCAATTTTCACTCGAAGTTTACTATCACAACCTAATATCTGTAGTTAGGTAAATACCCTGGAAACTTTTTAGCGCAATAATCCTGTGACGTTTAAGTGATAGTACAACTGAACAGTATCAATGTATTGCTATCTCATTAAACAGCAGTGATCAAGCATTGATTTGAGAAACATCAACAGATGACCAAATCCAAACCAATTCAAAATTATCAAATAAACTTATGACGAAAGCACATAGTCCATCCTCACTAAATTAAATCCAGCACAGCCACAAGGGTCTAAAACTACGCGAGCAATCTGAAAACGCACCTGATATATGACACCGTCAGGGAGTAGATCCTTGATAACTTCGCTGCATACAAGCCAAATAACAGTATTTAGGGGACGGCAATGTAATATTAATTTTAAATGACACTCGTGCCGTTGAGAACGGGAGCTTACAACGAGGAGAGAGTGGTGGTGGTGAGTAGCAGCACGGGAGGCCGGGATGGAGGCGGATGCAGTGGCGGACAACGGGGAGCGCGGCCATTCCCTCCCCGAGGGATACAGCATGAAACCACACGAGCGGAGAACCCAGCTGAGGCCGTGCCGCAGACGGCCGGCCTAGCCGCTCCGGCCACCGCGTCGGGTGCTCCAGCCCTTGCAGTCGCCGCCACAAAAGCACCGCCGGCGCCGCCACGCGGCTCGCAGCCCTGTACAGCTCGTATAACGCCCATCCTCCGCGCGACACTGGCGACGCCGCGTGGGCTGGCCGCATCGAGAGTTCGAGACTGATGGAACGAAGCGTTGTTTTGGTGGCCGAGAGGACGGAGGCCACTTCCGGCGGAGACGACTGAAGAAGAGAGCCGCCAATCCGTCTCTTCCTTCAGGCCTGGTGCCGGATCTCCACCTCTTCTCTCTATGCCCAAGGGCAACATGGTCATTTTTTCATGTCGGTCCCACATGTAAGGGCTACGCCTAAAAGAAAAGGGATAAAACCCCCGAATCCCCACTTTCCCAGCGACCTTGGCGAGCGAAGAAATCCCGAAATCTCTTGAATCGACGAATCCTTGCGGCCGCTCCACCATGGCTGCCTTGTGCGTCGGAGATTCCATGAATCCGGTCTCTCGGAGCGGGATCACGTGTTACCACGGGGAAGAGGATAAGTGGCCTCCCCACAACGAAGCCAATGCAATGGTGGAGTGCGTGGAGAAGTTCTACGAGGAGGCGGTTCGCCGGCTTCCCCTCGCCGAAATTCCGGAGCTCTTGGACTGCATTTGCAAGGCCGGCCACTGCATCGGCCTCGCCGACCCTGTTAGCAACATCATCCTCAACGCCATCAGCCAGCTCTCCTCGCCCTCCCCTTCCCCCTCCAGAGGGGCGCACTCACCTTCACCTCCGCGCAAGAGGAGCCCCCCGGATATTCCCCCGGGGCTCGCCTTCGCCTCCAGCTACGGCTCCTTAGCCTTCTTGGCTGAATACTTCAAGTACATCACCATGATCCAAGCCAAGCGCTATCTCCACGCAGCCTCTTATGACCTCTCCCTGGCTATCAAGCTTGTACTCCACGATCGTTCCTCTTCCAAGTCACAGCGATGCTTGCTCCCGGATGGTGGCAAGATCAAGGCCGCCCTCAGAATCGCTGCTCTCCGAGCAATGCACCCTGCGCCCGACGACCTGGCGGGGCTCATGACGGCGCAGTACCCCCGTGACGTTCTCTCTCGCATTGTGCCCAAGCTGCAGGGACATGAGCTGCTTAGCACAGGGGATGTCTGGGACATCAGGGACATGTTGAAAAGCCAATGGCTTCGATCCCCTTTGCCCAACTTAGATATCTTATGCCATCCAAATGGCAGCACTTCTGTTCAGAGCACCGTTGACAGGGTATTGCTCCTGCTTTCATCGTGCATTGGCGATGACCTTCGTGCCCAAATCTCCATGGCAAGCAGACGCCACTTAGATTCTCTTCAATACATGTCTGACCTGACATTTGATAGTGCATACATGGAGACCAAGTTATCCTCCTTCCTGGCGTCTGCCGCCAGGATGCACAGTGGCAGGTTGTACTCAACCGTGGATTATGATGGCATCAAATGTGAATACATACGATCTTTGAAGATGTGCCTTCTTGACTCCATCCATGCCTTATACATCAAGGCGCTCAGCATAGTACCCCTCGGCTCTGGAGACTTCCACTTCATTCGATCTCTCCTTATAGCTGGACATTGCTATGGCCCCATGGACCCAGTGTCCAACATCATACTCAATTCTATCTGGTATAGTATCGCCTTCCCCCTGCGTGAGGAGCATATTGAAGCACAAGGTGACATTCTGGACTCCAACATCATGTCCCGCTTGGAGACCCGTTCTCTCAATGGCCTTGTTGCTCTCTTTCGCACCTCCCACAGATCGTCTTACTCAGAGCACGAGATACTGGAGCACTTGTACTCATTGAACTGTGACCTCTCTATATTCTGCACAGAAGCAGGACTTGACTGCATTCGCTTCGCTGAAGTGGCCAAGGCTGCCAAGCACCCGCAGTACATAGCCTTCGGATCATTCCTCATGTCTTTGTGCGATGGGAACCTCACCGGCCTGCGTTCCTTCCTGGTAGACCCAGTTGGTGGGAGGATCTCCCAAGCTAATTGGTTCATGCTAACAAGGATCATCCATGGCCTAATTGATCACAATGTGGTTTCATTGGACCGAAGGGGTGGGGCTCCCTATCTGTTCCCAGAGGTTCCCCTAGAGATTTTAAGAAAGAAGTCAGCCTTCAAGGACCGGGTGGCCTTTGTTCGAACGGAGCTGGATAAAGTGCTACGTGAATACTGCAAGCAGCATCCTGAGGTAAAGACCTTCCTCCCTGCTCCCTCGAGGAATCTCCTTTCCTGCTTTGTGCTCAAGTTGTTCCCATGTTTTGTTCTATCTTATTGTTGTGCTCGGTGATTGGTTAAGCTTATCTGCTTAGTGGTTTGTGCTCCCTGGTCAATGGTTACTAGTTTGTAGTTTGATGTTACTGGCTGACAGATGTCTTAGTGATCATTGGTTACAGTTATGGGCTATTCTTTTCTGCTATCATATATCCCTGCTGCTGCACAAGTATAACGACACTAGACCACTAGTAATTTATATCTCAACACCTGACCTGTGCTAATGTTATTATTCTTTTCATTTCATGTTTTCAGTGTATGCTCTGTGGTTTTAGTTGTTGCTACCTTGATGTAATTGTTGTATTTTTATGTTCTTGTTTGAACACTTTCAGTCTTAGACTGCTCCAAGTCTCAGTTACTCTACTCAACTTTATGACCCGAGTACTTGATAACTGTGCCTCTACCAGATTAATGAAGTATTGTCAACATTTTGTGCTTCCTGCAGGAACCTAATTATCAGATTGACATCATCTGCGGCGTGCATATGGAATCCAGATCACATACCCCTCCAAGATTCTATCATGCCAATTTTTTGGCGAGTGCAGTTGCAGCCAATGGTGATATCATACAATCCCGTGAGCGCACACTATTCTTTGCTGAATTCTGGGAGTTACCTTGGGATCCCAGGCCTTCCAGCTCCATCTGGTACCCTGGATATGCTTACAATGGACGCGCCCCGTATGGCTTTGCCTCCAGCTGCTGCCCAATATATGATTACCATGCCACTGGTGAGCCCTCATTCTTATTACAACAAATCATCAATGTAGTTACTGTGTTTCATATCATTGTACGGTAAACGTCCACTTGGGATTACTAAAATGGATAGGAACAACTTGGATGTGCCATGTACATCATGCATGATTTCCCTTGTGCCTAGGATAAGAACATGCTAGAAATATTAGCAACAAGTAGCAAAGCTCAGTAGTATATTTTCTCTACATCATTATTGCTATGCTGTGGTTCTGAATCCAAATTACCAAAATCACCATATTTCTACCATATAAAATTAAGGTCTGCAGCGTGACAGTGTCAATTCCATAGCTACCCCTTGATCATGGGCATTAGGCATGGTATTGCCAAGGACAAAGCACAAATGCAAAGGCTTAGAGCTTAGCCTTTGACCTTCGAAACTACCATATATATTTTATATTTAGAACACACATTAAGTTAATATATAATGGTATTCCCTCAGTCAATCAATACAATGCATATTTTAATTCAGAAAAAGTCAAACAATACAAGTTTCGACCAACAATTGATCACACTGTAGGCATGTTTAATTTACAATAGTTGCAAACATGATTTCACATTCAAAATGCTTTTGAGTTAATGTTGATTTCATAGTAGCTGCCAAAGGCAATGGTCAGAGTCTATTCCTGAAGAGACTCGAAGAGACTCATACCAGAATATGTCTTGTGTTGATGGACATTAGTATACAGAGCTTTCTGTCTTCAAAACATAACTTTTCATAATTCATGTTAAAGTATTGATTTTGTAGTTGGTGAAGAAAAATTTCCTATCAAAACTTTATTATTTCCCTCTTGGGCAGGTCGGTGCTACGATTGTGAGCTTGCATTAAGCAAGATTGTGCATCCACCATCCGGAAGCCATTCTGGGGATAATATTCACTCATTTGATAAGTGCCAGATGTTGTTCAACTATGCTATCAGCAAGGTGGAGGATGGTGGTTTTGAAGTTTTGCTGGATTCAGATTATATTTACCTCGATCCGGACAGAGATGTTGAACTTGGGAAGACTATGAATGAGAACCAGTTCATGGGTTTTCTTGAACCACCTAATCGTTAAGACCCAACTAATAACGAACTGTAGGATATTCTATTTGTGGATTTGTCAGCTTGTTTTTGTAATATATTAATAATCCCGTACTAGCATGTTGGATTTACATGTGTTCTGTGATGTCTTCGTTGGATGAGAGTGTTGCTGGTTTTAAGTTAATTACTGATTATTAGTATCCACTAATATATCTAATGACGGATTGATTATGCTTAAAAAATTTGTATCGTCGTTTACAGATAGAATCTATAATTTATTTTGAAATCGGTCCACGTTTAGTACTTCAAATGTCATGACCCGAGTGGGCCAGCCCGAGAAGGGCTAAAAGGGCCGAGAAGCGGCCGCCGCCCCCATGAGGGGGCGGGGTGCGCGCGGCAAGGAGGGCCGGCGCCCCTGCCGCCACCGCCGCCTCCCCTTCCGTCCGAGTCCGACTACGCCGTCTTCAAGTTAGGATTATCTTAGGATTTTTGGTGTGTAAAAGAGAATATTCCAATCTATAAGGAATGCCCTTATTAGGAAATAAATAAATATTGCTTGTAAAAGGTATTCCAATCGTATATTTACCTTATAGAGGGATTGCTTAGATTACAAGTCCCACTAGCCGGGCTATATAACCAGAGGGCATGTAATCTCTCCGGGGATAAGCAAGCAATAAAAATAGTTCGTATCTATCTCGCTCCTGTCTCCACCGCCCCGCCGTCGCCCGCTCGCGCGCCCGCCGACCCTGCCCGCCGCCGCCACCCGCCCGCCGCCGCGCCGGCGCCTCGCCCGTCCCCTCCACCACGGCTCCACCGCTCCTCGCCGTTGCTCGTGCCGCCGCTCCTCGCCGCCGATGAGAAACGTAGCCCCCCTACGATACCTTCGAAGCTCCAACGGTCGACGATCACGTGTCGATTCCGCCCCAATCTAGCCGTAGTCGACATCAAATATGTGTGACACTTTACAACACGTCAAAATGGGATCTAAACACACATTTATGATGTCAATTATGTATCATTAGATTCTTCATCAATTATATTTTCATAGTATATCTATTTTTTTTAGAATGACACAGTACAATGTAGACGCTCACAAATGCATGCACACTCACCCCTATGAACACATGTACGCAAACCCTACCCCTATGAGCACCTCAGGCGGACCTGAACACCCCGCAGAGATCCGGAGATTCCCGAAGTCACCATTAGCGCCTCATCGTCGACGGGAACGTCACTTACCACTTAAAGCATCCGGTAAATCCTAAGAAAATCCCAAGAAAATGTGTGAGCACCAGAATTTGAAACCCTGGTGGGTAGTGTCCCACTAGATCGTCCTACCATTGGACTACATTCCAATTCGCATAATATATCTATTTTGATATAAAAAAATCTTTATAATTCTCTCTACGGTTTTAGTCAAACCTAAGATGTTTTAACTCTCGAAGATTCATAGAATGACTTACAATTTAGTATGGAGAAAGTATAAAGGAGACCATCGTAGACCAATCCAACGTGCTGATCTAAGGCAATTATGGATAGCAATTTCCGCATTAATTCCATAATATAAACTATGATAAAATGGATCTACTAGATAAAGCATGTGAAGCATACTAGCATAGCATAAAAGCATATCACAAATCATAGCATGATTATAGCAACTAGCACACCAGATAGATTGGATAGATTGAACATGACTAACACAAAGATAAATACTGCTTGACGTTGAGGACAACGTAATGGAGAGGTTCCCGAAAGCGAAGCCGAGGTCCTCCAGTCGCCGTGGTTGTCGTCGATCGGTGACGGAGGAAGATGTCGAAGAAGTTGGCGATGAAGACGGCGGCGAGACGGTCCTCCGCGTGTTCTTCCCTTTAGACAAGCCGCGGATCGGCATCGGGAGCAATCGCGAAAAGAGCGCTTCCCAAAAACCTTATTCGCTTACTCCCCGGTGCGGGATCGCAAAGACGACGCTTCACGGAGACACTGCTTTCGCCCGGCCGGCGGTGCACACAAGCGATCGGGTCGGAGATTGGCGACGGCGGCGCAACAACGAGATGAGGCAAAACCCTAAGCTTTCGATTTGATGCGTTTAGAACTCGCAAACCAAAAGACCAAAAACTAAAACTGCAAAGGAGACGCACACGTGCAAGGCGAGGAGCCGATTCGGTGGACCATTCTCACGCATGTTGTGTACCCGCGCCTTTCTTCACACCCCGCCCCGCCCAATGAGGCGAGCAAGTGTCTTGCGCGGTGGATTTCCCTTTCTCCTTCTCACACTAGACTTGAGAAGATAAGAACAACTTCCTTATTTTAGGGCCCCTTTGGTTTATAGGTGAATCAAAGGAATTTTGTAGGATTGGGAATCGAAAGTTTCCTATCTTGCTCTTTGGATCACAGGTGAAACAAAGGAAAAATTCCATAGGAATCCATTCCTATGCCTCATTCCATAGGAAAAAACATGAGGTCATACTTCATGGAAAAAATCCTGGCGGAAAAAAAAAGTGCGCGCTCTGTGAGAGAGGGAGAACCGCTCTGGGGCGCCGCCGTTCGCCTGCCGACGTGCGCTGCCAGGCCCGCCTTGTAGCGGCGAGAGAGAGCCCCCTCGTCGCCGCCTCCGGTTGCCCCGCCAAGATGGGTAGCGCCGTTGTTGGCCTGAGGAGGGGGCAGGGAGGGTGAGCGCGAGCGTTGGGCGGAGCGGAAGGCGGGGCTGCGGGTGACGAAGAGCACGGACACAACGAAGCTTGCGGCGCTTCCGATGCTGGATTTTTTTTTAGTAGAAAAAGGTGGATAAGAATAATGTGTTGACTAATGGGGCCCACCATGTGGATGGAAAGCCCACGGGAGGCCGATCTGCCCAGTTCGCGCCACGAGCCTCTGCTGTTCCATCTTCTCTCCAATTCCTTTATTTCACCCGAGCGTGTACCAAAGGCTTTCTTAAGTATTTTTTCCTTTGTTTTGATTCCTATAGGAATAGGAAAGGCTGGCACCGCCGTTCCTGCGGTTTTCCTATCCTTTTCCTGTGTCTAACCAACAAGCCAAAGGGGCCCTTAAGTTGGTTCACTCCACCTTGCACTAGCATGGTGGTAGGATTCCACTTCCCCCTTTGCACACAAATGAATGGGTCTTTTGAGATTTTATAGGAATTTCAGGATTTTATTATTAGGCCAAGCCCACTAACTCAATAAATTTCAACATGGATTACAAGTCAGAGCCAATTATGGAGTACTACAAGGCAGAACCAAACGGGCTGATCCTAGAATGTAATTCCAATTCCATCCTTTGAATTGAAGGGATCTTAAACAGTGCTGTCCTTGCCCCTCTCTTGTATAGTGTATGACCTGTACTCATCGATAATCAACCATACGCAGACTAAATTGCTGGCTTAAGTACTTGCGAGCTTCCTTAGCCAAGCAGCAGGGAACCACATTTTCGCGTGCTTGTACCATCGTAGATCGTACACCACTACAAAACGGCTCACGACAAAACATCCAGGGCGTTTACTTACAGCTGCGTCAGCTTTGGGTCTCTCTCACACGTTGGCGAAAAGCTTGTAAGTTTTGGCGTCCAAGGCTATCTGCCGCACCGCCGCGACGGACGCAATCACGGCGAGCGCCGAGAAGACGACGGCGATGCTCGTGTTGAGCCAGAACACGGCCCCCTTCTTGGACGGCTTGAAGGTGACGTTGTAGAAGATCGCCGGCACGGCGAAGTCGAGCGGCAGGAAGCCGAAGGCGCCGATGAGCGAGTTCATGTCCCCGAAGAAGGGCAGCATGGCGCCGACGGTGGTGGCCAGCGCGACGGCCAGCGTGCGCGACGCGAGCCGCGGCACCACGTTCCGCAGCGCGTACTGCCCCTGCTTGGCGTCCGAGAAGAGGCCCTCCAGGACCTCGTTGGTGGGCTGCAGGTACACCACGCCCACCGCCGAGAGCTGCAGCAGCGTGAAGAGGTGGGTGACGAGGAGGAGGCCCTTGGGGATCACGGCCGCGCCGTCCACCATGAAGTTGCTCAGCAGGGTGCCCTGCGCCTGGTTGCCGACCGCCCAGTACCCCGAGATGGCCACGCTGAAGAAGGTCGTCACCACCACCGCGTAGCACAGGCACAGCCCCCGGAACATCTTCCCCGTCACCGGCGCCGCCACCGTTGCCTGATCAAGGGCACACATTATATTACAACATGCCAAAGCTAAGCCGATGGTTACAGGAATCTGTTACGACTGCGAGCATATATCATTGTCCACGTACGTACGGCTAATGATTATGACTGCTAGTAGTAGATTATTTGATTCAGAGCTAGCTATAGCATCGGATGATCAGGCCGGGACGGGCACCTGTATCTCAGGGATGATGCCGTTGCCGTACGTGGTGGCGATGATGGCGATGGCGTTGAAGACACCGAACACACGGTTCTGGGTGTCACCCGAGATGGAGTAGTCCTTCGGTGGCGCCTTATCGGAGTTTCCTGCATCGTCGATGGATTACTACAGGTCAGTAGAAATTTTCCGTTTGAGCTGCTGAACTGCTTGCTGGTCCAGGAGCTATCGGTACCTAGGTATATGGAGCCGGCGACGGCGCATAAGCTGTAGGCGAGGCAGAGCATGAGGGAGATGAGGTTGACGTGCCGGAGCGAGTGGAAGGACGGCAGCTGCGCCAGGATCATCATGAAGACGCCGAAGATGGCCACGAACACGTACAGCTTGATCGTGCCGCCGGGGTTGGCTAGCAGGTAGATTGCCTGAAAGCCAAACACACGTACGTGCTCAGGCATGTTCACGATCGAAAAAAGTTTGATGAATCGTGCTCCATCATCCATCTCTCTTCCATAACTTGCTGTGGGTATGTAGCAGCGGTACCTTCATGCTCTGTCCGGCCAGGAGAGTGCACCCGATGACTGCTCCGAAACACACAGAGAACTGGATCGGCCCAATGTAGTATTTTCCCCATCCAGGACCTTCAGCATAACAAAGTTTATCAGATATCAGTGAACAGGTTAGCCGAAATGCAAATGCTTACGTGTTTGGTTTTTGGCAACTGATGATTTTTTTCCCAACACGTACATTTGACACTGACTAATCGTCCTATCTTAGCATCTGGAAGCACGTGATGTCATAGATGCTTGCTTCCCGGTTTGAGAAACTTGCATGCCAGTGAATAGTGATGGAAAGTCAGGTCAGAGATGGTTTTCGTGGCAAATCTCCAACGACTTCAGATCTGAACTCTGAAGTGCTACGTTCCATAGGACCCCGGGGCCCGGACAAAACTGTCAGCGTTGGTGGCCTACTACTGTTTTCTCTGATGAGCACATGTCCTGGCGTTTATTATCAGAGTACTTGTATCTCGCAGACGGCCTTCTTTTGGCTTAGGGCCTGTTTGGGACCGTGTTTTTAGAACTCGATTATAAGCTGAGCAAGCTTATCTCATACACCGCGTTACAAAGAATCTACACTCCAAATAAGCTAGAGTGTTTGGATGTCTGGATTATTTGGGGTAGATTAAACTGTTCTGGGGTAAAAATACAAAATTGCCCCTTATCCAAGACAGGGTGTCGGGGCTTCCCTCACGGGAGACGGCGCCGGGCGCCGGCACGGGCCCCGCTCGACGGAGCCGGCCCCTCCACCGGCGCCGGAGGTCAAGGGCGGCGTCCGTCGCGGCGCTGGCTCGGCGGGTAGGAGAGGAGGAGCGCCGGACCTGCCCCATTGACGGAGGGCGGCACTCCGGCGCCGGGGGAGCGTCGGGGTGGAGCCGATCCGCCCGGCCGGCCGGCCAGGACGGGTTCTTTGCGGGCCACCGGGGACGGAGCGCCGGGAAGCCGCCGCGTGCTGGTGCCCGTACCAGGCTATTGGCCCGCGCCGCCGCGTGCTGGTGCCGGGAGCTCGTGGATCTCGACACCTCCAGACGCCTCCATGGATCTCGACGGGGTTGGCGGGGAGCTCGTCGTCGGGAACCGAGAGAGGGCAGCGCCGATGGAAGGGGAGGAGAGGGCGGCGCAGCGACGGGAGGAGGAGATGGCGGAGACCGATCCAGATCCGCCGGTGTCAGGGTGGAGCGACGGGAGGAGGGGCAGATGCGGCACCGTGCGAGGCTTGCTCGCTTTTTTGGAAACGCGAGCTGGGACTCGCTTCTCGAAACGCAGTGGTAGGGAGGATTATTTGCGCGTTCGCGTTCTCGGGTCGCCAGGAATAATCAGACCGTTTGGCGGGATTAATTGGCTTATTGTGCTTATAAGCTGAGCAACGCGGTGCCAAACAGGGCCTTAGCCGCATCGAGGTTCATCAATCAATTATTGGAAGCCGCTGTGCCGACAGGAGACTGCCGCCTCTACCTTGACCGATCTGCTGTCCTAGTCGTTGACTAGGTGCTTTGAAGTTTCAAGTCTGAAAACCCCACTAAAACAACGGCTAACAAACGTATGGCTGGACAAACTGGCATCAGGGGGTTAAGTTCAAAGCAGAGGATTGGTTAAGAAACTGACTTAGAGATGCAGTACACGTTTAATGCTGCCAAAGTGCATAGTATAAGAAAGTCTGTCTCTGCATGCATGATTGAAATGAGCTATGGGCAGCATTAACCCAGATTATTAGGATATATACTCCGTACACACAGGGACAGATAATAAGCTCTTGATTCAGTGGACGCGCCAATTGGTGTTTTCAATTCAAAAGGTTAAAAAAAAAAGCTCAGTTGTGCATTTCTGGTACTACTTGAGCGTTCGTCCATCCGTCGGTTACACAATTATCTACGCTAAGTGCATGTGCATCTATCAACGACCAATGCTATCTGATGACCGACAATTGGCATCTTGGACCCTCTAACTAATTCAGGCTGTCAATGCACGCGACGAGAATGATAGTGAATTCAGGCTGTCAATGCACGCGACGACAATGATAGTGTATGGTTACTTGGTTAGTCCAGCGCATCAGTCGCCATCATACAATATTTGTCCAAAAAGCTGCGATCAACGACAAGCTCTCGTTGAGAGGTTTCAGGCTTTCAGCCAAGAGAAGTTACTTTTGGGTAGAGTTAGAACTGACCTAGTATGTCCGTGGCCATGTCCCTGAAGCGGAGCTGTCGTCGGCCCTGCCGCGCGTGGTGCTCCAGGACGAGGGAGATGAGGTTGTACGAGTAGAAGGTGACGGCGGCGCCGATGACGAGGCAGATGATCCCCGCCGTCCACCCCAGCGCCGCGAACGCGAACGGCAGGCTCAGCAGCGCCGGGGCCACGATCGACGTCGTCAGGTGGTACCCGCAGTGCAGCCACGAACCTGCAGCGTCAAAATTCAGTTTATTTAGATAGGTCCATCATCTAGCACAAAGCTCCAAGTAATTTTATTTATTAGATTAGATAAAGCTTGATAGATTTAGTTTTTACCACCCTAAGCTTCAAATTTAACCACAGCATCCAAATTCAAGAGTCTTAATTTGTGATGAAACAGTACGCATAGAGAATTTGGATGCGCATCCGGCTGTCAAGTACTTAGTACGTACTATATATCACACATTAACACGTGTATTCACATATACCATATATAAAGCATACGAGATATATATAAAAGTCATCTTTGGACCGATACACGCGCCTGAGTTTCCAATATGCACGTCACCGCTTATCAGGTCTCCTCAAGATTCAGAAAACCAGAAGATACCGAATCGGCGATGTGCCTAGTCCAGTGGTCAAAGGATGCGACTTCGGGAGAAAGAGAAAGTTGCTTCGTCAAGTGGATACCTCATCGTCGGCAAGCAACTCAACGTGTACACTCTGCACTTGATTCGTTCTTAATTTTCTTCTATGAAATGCAGCAAACATTTTTTTTTGAAAGATCGGGTTTTCTGGCTTTGATTAATAAGGAGTTAGCATACAACAAAGGTTACGTGCGTGAGAGACGGTCCCTACCACAGCCTAGGCTGCAAATGGTATAGAAATTCAGAAATTGATTACTCGCTACTGATTTGGACATTAGAGTTACTCCACCCCCTGTTATGCTTTTAAGTCAACGAGGCGATGGCCCCGATGACGTATCTAAAATAAAATAAGATCAAAATGCCTGACCCGTGAAATCAAACCCACATATATTTGACTAAATCACCCGAATTTGGTTAAAGACGTCTTTTCTTCCCCAAAAATTTGGATGAGCGCTGTTGTGCTAGTTGGTCCTGTTCAACTACAATGACTAATCTATTCTGCGGAACAACAAATTTTGTTACTCCAGCAGCTGTGTGATGGGACCAGGCTTTGGGGGACAGATACTATGGCATGCACATGTTGACATGTTGTTGGATGCTGAAGCATTCATCGCTCGGCATCGGCGGCAGGCAGGAGACACCGCAAGTACACCTTGTTTTGTCACTTCTTTCTCGGTTGCAAAACTGCAGGCGATACGTGCCGCCATGACCATGAGGGGTATGGATGGATGGACAGAGAGGAAAAGTCGGGGAAGTGATAAAAGCAAGGAGACGAACGCATCCCGGGCCACTACCGTAAACTGTGAAACTGTGAAAGGGAAAAACTTGGACGGCCAAGGTAGGTTGGATTGGAAAGAGCATTGAACCATGCATTCACTCTCTGAGCTCTTTTCATCAGGAGGTGGTATGTGGTCAGAGGAGGAACAGTAGCTTCAGCTGGCCAGGTCATTTGCCAAGCACCATTCAATCAATGAAGCTTCCTCTGCTTTAGTTTTTTTAATGGAAGAACGGAAAAAAAAATGCTGAATCATCGTCTTCTCGATCTCTCGTCTGCCAACAGCACTTACTGATGATAACCCGGGGTATGCAACCGTGCCGTCAGTTCACTAGCTAATGGCTAGTTCTTGGTGATTAGGACTGTTTAGCAATAACCACCAGTTATTCTGATTGTTACTTGCAACAAGAGGAGAGGGGAGAAAAACACAGCGGTGTCGCCATGAAGCTTGGTGGAGCTCAAGAAACACAAAGATGCATGCATGGTTGTAGGTTGGTAAGCAGCACACATGCGCTTGGCGTGCAACTGCAGCACGGAAAATATGGCGAGAACGAAAGAAGCGCCGAGCGAGGTAATTAATTAATCAATCAAAATCACCTTTGGACTGGAGCACGAAGAGCGCGCCGGCGTCGAGCTTCTGGCCGACGGTGTCGTCGCCGGCCTCCATCTTCTTCGCCTCCTCATCCTCCCTGGTCGCAGCCACAGCTCCCATCCCCATGTCGTCGCCGGAGCTTGGAACCAAGGGTACGTGTCTAGCTAGCTAGCTAGTTTTTGCCGAGCTGCACGTTGGAGCTGGGCTGGCTGAGACGACCACGACCCCCGCTCTTGTGTGTGCTGTATCGGCAAACTGGGTTTGCATATCGCGGAGATCGCGAGAGCTGGGCGGCTAGCTATATGGACGGGACCTTGGGGGCTGGGGGGGCTGGTGCGAACTGTAACGAGCGAGGACGAAAGGGGTAGGCGGCTCCGTGCCGCAATCTTTGTTTCGGGCCGGGGGTGTGACTGTGACTGGCTAAACGGCAACGACGATAAAACAAATGGTGACACCAACTAATATAAGGAGAGAAATGGTACGGCGATTCGGGCTGATGGCATCGACTGCGAGTCTACGACAAACGGCGTCCATTTGTTTCTGTTTTTGTTTTTTTGATTTGAAAGGGCAGCAAAAGATTTTGCCGGATTTTTATTAGACAAGAGTGTTTTTTTATGTACGAAAAACGGTGTTCATTTCGGTATGGTACAAAAACTAAGGCTACTGCTAAACGTCTTTGCTCTGTTTGGTTTCAAGTAGTTTTCAGTTTAATGGACGGCTCTGCGTTTGCTCGCAAAGCTTTTTCTGCGTTGCTCGTATCAACGATGATGGACATGGGTCCAACCGAGACATTTTTGGAGCATCTTGTGGCTCCGCACCACCGCTGGTGTATCATGCGTGTAGTGTACACGTTTGCATGCACACTTGACCAATTACACTCAGAATAGCTGCACATAGCAATGATCATTGCTACCTGAATACTATATTGAAAGAAAGTCGTTTAGGGCGGGTGCCCTTTTGACTTTTTTCCAAAATATTTATTAAAAAATTATATATGTATACTTTTATGAAAGTATTTTTCAAGACAAATCTATTTATATGATTTTCACATTTCAAAACTCAACAACTTAAAAGTTATTAATCATTTATGTTCTCATTTGACCAGAAGAGCTGAAATATGGAGGGAGTATGTGGAATCTCTGCTCCAGTCCTTACACCTTCTCGTCTTTATTTTTTCTCTCTTTTCATTTTTCAACTCTGCCCTTTGTGTGTTTTAACGCGACTCTGTTTGGAAACATGAGCTCATGAGGGACTTCACGAAAGAAACTTCAGGAGCCTAGCGAGGCAGTTAAAAATGACGTACTCCTCCCTAAAAGCTTCACTCGAGAGTCATTTCTCGCGCTAGTATGTTTGGTAGAGTTTCTCTTAGAATCGTAGAGGAGCCGGAGCTGCTAAAAAAACTCTGCTGAATAGGACTGAAAAAACAGAATCATTTCAGGGGAATCAATTAAAATCAGGACTCTCAATCCCTATTTCAGCCAGCCCATTCGCACTCCATGTTCAAATAAATAAATAGACATAGACTGCAACCTAATTATATCTTTTATTAAAAAAGGGATAGCTAGTCCGCATTTTCGTCGGTGATGATTTTCTGCGGAGATCACACTGAAGGAGACGTGACAGTTCTGGGAGCTTAGAGCGGATATATTGGGTAGTAGAGTTCGCTATCAAGGACAGTGTCAGCAACTAGCACACAACATATGGTACAATATTTTTCTTTCACAACACACAACATATAATCCATCAACCGAACACCATATATTAATATAAATCATTGCTATGTCTTCGGTGAATATACTCTCTTTGTTCTAAATTATAAATCATTTCAAACTTTCTTGAAGAGTCAAAACATCTCAAATACTCCTGTGGATCAAGTGTGCTTTGTTTAAACATATACTTCTGTGGCTGTTACAACAGAGTAATTGTTTGCGTGTAATGAGTAATAGCCACATCGAGATTGGAGAGCATATTAATATAATGGGATATACACATACATATGCATCCATTGGTGCCTGCTGGTACACGCGGCTCACCACTAAAAAAAGGTGTTATTTGACAAGTGTACATCACGGCATCACCCAGGTCTCAAGAGAAGTGACACCGCAACTGAAAATATAAAGGTGATCATGATGGACAACAGAGTATATAAATATATAAATATATAAATAAAGGAACAGAATAACTTCACCTAAGATTCGCCATCTCCCATGCATCTTCAGATGATCTACATTCCTGCTACTCAGATTTGACTTGCCTAGATCGTAGGAATTTTGGCACTTGAAAGGCCGAAACCATTAACTTTACAGATGAATGGCAAAGCGGGCATTTTGAATCCAAGAGGAGAGATAATGTTGTTTTCTAAAGCTACTAATCCATATGCAAGAAATGAAGAAAGTGCGGCGAAAGCTTATATTTTCAGTGAGAAAGTGCATCCACTACTTGTTATTAGTGGGCTCTGGTAAAACCTTGACAAAGCTTGATAAACTGCTAACTCTATTCCAGATTATAACATGTTTGACTTTTTTTATCCTACGTTTGACCACTTGGATTATTTATTTTATGTTACAAAATGTCACATATTTTGTTGTGGCTTCTAGCTAGAACTCCATGGCAATTGCCACGGGCTAGACAGAGCAAACTGAGATACACATGTGCAAAGCTGGAGCTTTTGTCAGTTTGTGTTGGGTATAATGCATGTAGCATATGCAATTGCCTGTACTGCGTGCTGTATTGGGATATGGTCCCAGGAGTAGACGGACTTGTTTGTAGCCTCATCGTAGATCCAAAGTATTAACCACATGTTGAGTTTTACAGGATTGACGCTGCATCACCACTTGGATCTCCGCCGCACCCCTTCGGATCGCGGTGGTCTCCTATATCTGGCTGACGGCTCGTCGATGCTCAGGAACGCAATGGAGACGGCAGAGGTCGAGCGGGTGCAGAGATGACACGCTCAAATGGTCCCAAGTGCCCCCTCACAGATTAGGCCTCAAATGGTCCAAGTATTTGGCCCAAGATAAGGAAATCAATGCCTGTGTTAGGCTTAGAGAGGGGTAGAAAATATCCTAAGAATATCTTTAATTGAGCCATAATTTGGGCTAAGGGCTATAAATAGTGAGCATTGACTCCTGTGTAAATGGTTAGAGAATTCATTTATGATACACTCAGAAACTTAGTTTGTCCACCTTCTCCACATTTATCTTACTAAGCCGACTTTAGCCAGGAGCATCGACCGGGCGGAGTCACACTGTTACATCGTTAGAATCACTGTTTCAACATGTTATACCAAATTCTGATACCTGGCACACAAAAAGAGGTCTCCCATAAGATAATAGCTTGCTTACATAGGTTGAAATGAAGTTTGTAATCGCATATATGCATTAAAAAGGGAAAGAGTGGCATGTTGACACATGAACGGTGTCTCATCTCGGTCTAGTTTTTTACAATAGCGTGCGGAATGTTCTGTATATTTTTATGGCTATATGTTTAATTGCCCAGAGGACCCAAGGAGCATGTTGCCATAACCAATTGTAGCATCTGTTGGTGAAGAATAGATAAGTTTTTCGTGCATACACTGACATGAATTTATTTACCACTTTCATTATACTTTGTTTAAGATTGTTACTTATTTTAAACATGGTGCTCCATCTATTACTTATTTTTTTTTTTGGATGAACATATAAACGAACACACATGGTTTTTTTCATTGTAGACCGTTCTGAATGGAACCAATTACCCAATCAAGGAAATGGTGAGGCGTAAGATGGCGCATGTTGTGACAATAATTGGATACAAAATATCACCATAGGGTCTATACTAGGTAATAAAAAATTATTGGGGCACGAATTAGGAGCTACTTAAGGGGTACACCATGCTCGCAAGGAACACCAATAAGAAAGCGGAGCCTTTGGCATTGCATGTCTTGTATCATGAAATGTTGAGGCATGAATGGTATCTTATCCCGGTCTAGTTTTTTTTACAAGAGTGTGCAGAATGTTCCGTTTTTTCACCCTTTTTTGAAAGATTCTCTAAAAATGCCCCTAGTAGTATGCTTTCAAAAACGGACCTTTTCTCGTTCATGAGTCCGACGAGCGAGGTATAACGTCTCGGCGCCACCACTTTTTCAGATTGATATTCCATTTTACTTTTTAGCTGGAATGATCCACCAAGGACAACTTTTCTTACTTCATACGTCGTATCATTCTTGAACTCCTTTTATACCTTTTTAAATATTCCATTGGTGTATATTTCTGTTGCTTTATGTTCCCGACCAATATAAGACCACTTGTTTGGACATTTGATTTCTAAATTGTACTTGCAACTGTTAGTGTTGAGAGATTTTTTTTTCTTAGATCTTTTCGTAGGCACCAAAGATTTGACGATGTGTCCTTATTTGTCACATAGCCTTTGAATATAGAGTTTGTAGTGTCCCTTCTTCTAATGGTGCTAGAGAAGGGGTAGAAACTGTTCCTGAAGTGTACCTCCTTATATTGTACATATAGTTGACTGCATTGTTCTCTCTGCCTTGACATTTATCAAAGCTGCATTCTAACTCTTTTTCAATTCTTTCACTATGAGCGAGTTCTTCGATGCATATTTTAGCTTTGTAAAGGTTTGGTCTTGGTGCAAAAATGAAACATTTTTCCTTTTGAGCTCTTTAATGATGTGCCAAAAGCAGAAGCTCCTCATTGTTGTAGGGAACTTTCTGTATAGCATTCGCATCGACTAAGGCATTGAATAGCCACTGAAATGTCTTTCTTTTCTGATCTCTAAGCAGCGCACAACCAAATAGGATAGTCTTGCCATGGTTGTTGATACCAATAACGGGTGCAAATGACAAATCACAAAGGTTGGTGTTGAATGTTGTGTCAAATGAAATGTAGTCACCATATACTTTGTAGTTGGCGATTCCCATTGCGCCAGTTCAAAATACACCATATACTTTGTACTTGGCGATTCGCATTGCCATGGTTAGTGATCCTAAGCGTTGAAGGAAAAAATCAAAATTTTAGGATTCTATTTTGCCCCTTTTAAATACATCTAGTGCAGAAAAAAGCAGACCCTCTAGTCTGGCCATCACTAGTTCACTAAATCGGCGTCTGGAATAGTGGTAACCATCATGAATTCATGGGCCAATGAGTCTATCCCAAGAGCTCAACTCTCTCTTTAAGCCCTAGCCCAAAGGCCCCGACAATGCATGACGAAAGCATGACATCTGCTCCAACGTTTTAGCTTTGCATAAGGTCAATACGAGAGATCTTTTGATTTATCACAAGACTAGATATGAAGGTTTCTTGATAAATGATAAGTCCTAGAGTATTAGATTGCAAATATAAAATGCACTATAAATTACTAGATTGTTCAACGTTCACATTGATATTTGGGACATGTACGAAATACTAGATTCATCACCTTGTCTTTTGGAATATAATACAAAAGTAAAGTGCATCGCTTATTCATTATTATGAATGTGCTCATGCGCACATCACATACGAGCCTCTCTACGTGACGACCCATCAAATCTTGGCATCAACAAAATCATAGAAGCCACCCTAGCACTCTTCGAGTTGTGTGATGGCCATGACGAGAGGAGAGGAGAGGGAGGGGCTGATGGGGCCCTAGGCGCCATACACCCTTTAACGTGTTGGTGCCCCCACACTGCGCCCTCCTCTATTAGCTAGTTATTAATCATTCAATTATAGCGAGGTAATGATGCTAATTAGTGCTTTAATGGTTTGTCCTCGTGCATCTATATTGTCTAGGACTAATTTATTCTCTTTCTCATCTCCCTTGTTTCTATTATCACTGTGCTATTTACTAACCTAAGTGTTAAGGAATGGGCTATGTATAGCATGCAGCTGGGTCGTGGGCCGGTCTTGTAATAGGAGTAGAAGGCTTGGTCGGTTGTGTGCAGTTATAGGCAGCAATTGCTCGGTGTCGGAGGCAGGAAAGAACAACTGCTAATCGTCTTGAAACTGTAGTCTCGCGGAGCTCTGCCGCGCTTCATCCACCCCAGCTGCTCTTTTTCCTGAAATCTATCCCAAATTCATGCTATTCTCTCCCTTTGATTCCATCTAGTTATCCAGGTTCATAACACTAAGAATTAGATAAATATTCAAGTAGAATTTGTTATTATCTTTCATCATGTATGACTGGTATCGGCTTAAATGGCTCCCTATGTTTAAATCCTTGACCGACATGTACAAAAAGCACGCTCATATTTGACATTAAAAGATTAAAACCAATACTTACAAAGAAGGATCCCCAAAGCGTTTTGCTATAAACACTGCAAAGAACGACAAACAGGACTCTTCAAATTTTTGCTATGCACTCTTCATTGAAAAGTTTATTAGGGACTAGGGAGAAGGGGCATATTTTTCTTATCATAACCACGTAAAATGCGTGGAGATGATGCCGAACCCAACCCTGAACCTTATCGTGCGTTCGTGCCAACAAGAGCAGCCAAGTGCCAAACAGCGACCGAGTACGACCTCGCAGTCACGCACGCACCACTCGTCACTTGACCCGCGCCTGACCCGGAAAACCACACCCGTCACACCTGACCTGACCCTATCCGATTTCAAACGCACGCCGCACAATGCCCCGCAACGTCCTCTGACGCCGCGGGCCCCGCCCGCCCGCGTCCGCAGAATCTCCGCACCAGCCTCCGCACGCACGGATTTTGTACGCGTCAAGGAGGAGTCCAGCTCACTGCCTCCACCCGCGCCCCCTCCACACCAACACGAACACTCCCCTAAAACCCTCGCCACCGCCACTCCCCGCCGCTCCCTAGCACCATTCCCCAAGCGCCGCCGCTCGCCGGCGGCGGTACACCGCCCCCGCGATGTCGTCGGCCTCCGGCGCGCTGCAGCAGCCTCGCCGCGGGCGTCCCGGGCCCTGGCCCCGGCGCCGCCCCCGCAGCCGCAGGCGCAGCCCCTCTCCTGGGCTAAGCGCACGGGCTTCCAGTCCCGCGTCTCCGGCGAGTCGCTGCCTTCGGCTTCCGCCCCCAACTCCGGTCAGGTCCCCTCCCTCGCCCCGCTGAGCGTCCTTCCGATCTAGAGTCGGGCCCGCCGGCCCGGCCCAGCTCCACCCTCCCTGCCCCTCCTGCCGCCGCGGGAAATGGCGAGCGGCAGCATCCCCCGCCGCCGCCTCCTCCTCAGGCGAGGACGAGGAGGAGGGACTCCGATGGCGGAAGGCCGAAAGGGCAGGCGGCCCCGCCTTCGCTTCCGCAGCTACAGGAGGAGGAGGAGGAGGCGCCGGAGCGGCCGGCCCATGTCAAGTACGAGCTCCGTGACACTCCTGGAATGCGTAAGTACCTGATGGAGGAAGAGAAATGTGCACGGGTGATGCGTGGTATGGGGTAATGATGTGGAGAGCGGTGCATTAATTTGATCGGTTTTAAGCTGCCTTGCAGTTCCTCTGGTGGTATACGGATTCCAGCATTACATTTCCATGGTCGGTTCAATCATCCTGATACCACTCGTGATGGTCCCTGCTATGGGCGGCTCGGCTGTGAGTTTTGGAATTGAATTTGTTGTATCTTGTGCACTATCACTGATTTATTGGGTTTGTTACTGAAGAGGTTATATTTGGTCCTGTTTGGGTCAGGATGACATGGCGGCAGTGGTGTCCACAGTGTTGCTCGTCACCGGGATGACTACATTGCTGCACATGTTTGTTGGAACGAGACTGCCACTTGTGCAGGGTCCATCCTTTGTGTACCTGGCTCCTGCGCTCGCGATCATCAACTCCCCAGAATTCTTTGGGCTCAATGATAATGTATGTACAAATTTTCGTGTGTCTTATGTTGTTGCATGCCTAGAACATGGCAAATGTTGCACCAGGCTTTCCTGTCTTCTGTTCGCTACTAGCAGTCCTGAGTCCTGACTGAGCTTAACAACTTGCATTTCATTGCAGAATTTTAAACACATAATGAAGCATCTGCAGGGAGCTATAATAATTGGAGGTGCATTCCAAGTGGTCTTGGGATATACAGGCCTCATGTCACTATTTCTTAGGTTTACCTCCTTTTCTTTTGATTAAATATAAACCCCTTTTCTTGTCCTTCTAGGTGTGCAAATGATTATTTAATGCAAAAACATGATTGACCTTAGTAGTGATGAATGGATAAAAATAATAGTTTCGGTGGCATATTCTCTTAGGAGATATAAGATTTGATCCGAAGTTTTGTTTTGATTTCTGAATGCCAAATATCTGAAGTATATAACAACTTTTGCATGGCCTTGCAAATACATATCAAATGGTCATACAGTTTGAGCAATGCACAGGCATATTTTTTATGTTGATAACTTAAAAGCTGTCGGTTTCTAAGTCTAAACTGTTTGTTTCCCAGCAATAAACATCCTTTCATGTTTATGTAATTGATTAATACAATTACTCATGCACCTCGTCTTTTTGTTGTACAGTTGACCATGTGTTCTAGTGATAAGTAGTAATACTTTGTGTGTTTTGTCTTCTTCTGCTTATTTCAGGTTGATAAATCCAGTTGTTGTCTCACCAACAGTTGCAGCTGTTGGGCTTTCATTTTTCAGTTATGGTTTCACTAAAATAGGGACATGTATAGAGATGGGAATTTTGCAGTTGTTGATGGTGGTTATTTTTGCACTTGTGAGTATGCTGGAAATCATTTTTTAGACACAATGCGATATAATGCAAATAGCATATGTTTTGTTCTTTTTCTGATCATTTATCTATTTAATTTGTGGCAGTACCTCCGGAAAATAAAGTTATTTGGGTACAGAGTGTTTCTTATTTATGCGGTAAGATTTTCGCTTATGAAGTTATCATGTTGATTGAATGTTTGGATCTGTGCTGCATGGTGGTTAGTGTGAGGCTAATTTCTGAATTACTGATGTTGCCTCTTTAGGTTCCTCTTGGATTAGGAATCACATGGGCTGTTGCTTTCGTTCTCACAGCAACTGGAGTTTATAGCTACAAAGGTTGTGATGCAAATACTCCAGCCTCAAACAATGTGTCAGCCTTTTGTCGGAAGCATGTATTGAGGATGAAATCTTGCCGTGTAGACACTTCGCATGCGTTAAGATCTTCACCCTGGTTCAGGTTTCCCTATCCATTGCAATGGGGAACTCCGGTTTTTAGCTGGAAAATGGGCCTTGTGATGTGTGTTGTATCAGTTATTGCTTCTGTTGATTCAGTAAGTTGATGCTTCCTCTGAAGTTTGATTCTAACTAGTAACTACAGCGCTTTCCATGGTGTCTTTACCTTTCATAATAAATTTGCAAAGATTTGCCGCTGTAAACTTGTAGACTCCTTGATGATCAACTTGACATAGGTCTTCTTTCTTGAGCAGTTGTTTTGCTCTTCTATTGGTTCCTGGAAATTAACAAGCTTAGAAAGGACAGTGTCTTCTTTTTATCATTATTTAAAAATCCAGAAGCAACCATTTGACTCCAGTATACTTATGATTCAAGTTTGTCTCTCCTAATAATATGTTTGTGCCTTTTCAACTTAAGGTCGGCTCCTACCATGCATCATCTTTGTTTGTGGCTACCCGGCCACCAACATCTGGAGTTGTTAGCAGAGGTATTGGTGTTGAGGGTGTATCTACTGTCTTGGCTGGCCTTTGGGGTACTGGAGTTGGTTCTGCAACAATAACAGAGAACGTACACACAATTGCTGTGACTAAAATGGGTAGTCGAAGAGCAGTTGGATTTGGTGCTGTTTTACTCGTAGTGCTTTCTATTATTGGTAAGAAACTTATTTTTCATTTTCATTTTGGTGAAAAGTTTATCATGCTGTGAGCAAAGATAATCAAAGCATAACAGACATACTTCTTGCTTATTACTGTTATTATAACTCCTTTGTAGGAAAAGTTGGTGCCTTTATTGCTTCTATGCCTGATGTTATGGTTGCTGCTCTCCTTTGCTTCATGTGGGCTATGCTCTGTGCTCTTGGCTTGTCTAATCTTCGTTACAGTGCTACCGGAAGCTCCAGAAACAGTATTATTGTCGGGCTGGCTTTATTCTTGTCGCTATCAGTTCCTTCATACTTCCAGCAGTATGGCGTACATCCTAGCGCAAACTCATCAGTGCCAGTTTACTTTCAACCATACATTGTTGCATCTCATGGACCTGTTCACACTGGATCTGGCGGAGTATGTACTCAAACTTCCAATCTTTTTTTTTTTCACCAGAGTCCTTTACCCTATTCTGCTTTTTTATCTGTGCATTATATTGTTTTAAAAGGTGGGTATTATTGCCTAAAAATCCAGGTACATAAAAATCTGTAACCTTAACGGGTCTAGGACCTCTGATTTGTTTGCCTGCCACAGGCTTGCACCCTATTGTTTCCCCGTGCAGTAACTGCATTTGCATTTGTGCCACTGCCATGTGGGCCCTGTAACCACCCCTCTCCTCTGTGTCCCTTGCTTTGAACACAACCCTTCCCCATCCCTTTTGGTGGTGCTAATTTCCCCTGCCACCAGCCAGTCTGGCCGGCTTGCCTTCGACTGCACAACTCTTCCACGGCCTTACTAGGAAGGCAAACAGCCTAAGCTTGTTCCTGCGCTGAAATTGTCGGCCAGCACCCAGATGGCATCGATAAGAATAAAGTATCATAGATAATAGATGGATTGTTGGAGGGGTATGACTTCATAATGTTCACTGTTCAGCTATGAACAGCTCAATTGAATTCTATAAAATAGTAGTGCAGCTCGTAAACAGACTTGAACTTTGGGAGCTTTATTGCTGCACAAATGGAATAGTTTTGGGTTTCTATTGTAACTTAAAAAATGGATGATGAAAAAAGATGGCATATGAAGACACTAATTGAATGCTATAAAATTACTCAAGTATGATAGTTGTAGTAGGTAAAAAAAAATATGATGCCTGATGTATTAAAGTACATGTTTGGTTTAAGGTTGAAGGATGGTGAATTTTATTACTGTCCATTTTGAGCATGGATCTTCAGCTCCTTGGTTCAAGTGGTTTCAATGACTTTCTTCCTTCTACTTTTAGCTCGAACTCCTGACAGTGTTGCGTTAGAGAAGCAAAAATAAATATAACATTGTCTTGATTTTTATGATTATTCCTTGAGATCCAAATGCCTGAATTATCGAATTGTAATTTCAACCCAAACTAATAGAGGGCCTAGGACCCTATTATACCTTACTTTTCGTAAGAAAAGAGTTACAATCCTAGAGAGAGCAAGTAGCGTACTGTCATTATGTAATTTTGACAGCCTTGGTTATATCCAAGCATTTACAATTTCGTTATCTGCTTGCGTTTCAGGTGAACTATGTCCTCAACACGGTACTTTCACTCAACATGGTCATTGCATTTCTAGTTGCTCTGATACTTGACAACACAGTCCCTGGTGGTCGTCAAGAGCGGGGGTTGTATGTATGGTCAGAAGCAGAGGCGGCGAGGAGAGAATCAGCTTTCATGAAAGACTATGAACTTCCTTTCAAGATTGGACGCCTGTTCAGGTGGGTGAAGTGTGTTGGCCTATAGCACAATTTTCGGTACTTTTGTAGCTATGGCGAAGTATGAAAATCTCAAGCTTTCATGAATCATGACTGACCGTTTCTTAACAAGCTGGCGTATATCCTATATTACTCATTAGGTTAGTTAGCATGTCCTGATCCTGATGTATCTAATTTTCAGATACTTTGAGATTGCTGTATATCATCGCTGACGGTCCTGTTATTTAGCTGGTTTTAGGGATATCAATTTGTACAGGCCCAGTTTAAGAAAAAAAAAATCTGAGCTACACCTGAATTCCTATCTGGTTTTGTGTTTAACTTACGTGCACAGGAATTTATCCAGTTGGTTTATAGTCAATAGTTAGTCATTCCAGAACCGCACTCTAAAGTACAGCCTACTCGGATTCATATATTGCCGCTCTGAATTTGCACCTTTGTATTAGGTCGGCTTCGTAAATTATCATTGTCACCTTTTCGGCTGTGACATGTCAGTAGGGATGCAAGTTCCACGTGTTTTGCTTTAGTTTTAGGTAATCGATTCAAGATTTGCAAAAATAAACTAAATGGCAATACCATATAATTAATTGAAGGGGTAAATGAATTAAGTTACAGGCCGTTTTGGCTGATCGTTTCTATAACTGATAAGCTGGCTGGTGCTGTTTTGTTGATAAGAAGAAGAAAAAACATTAGGGGTTTGAGATGGCTTTATCTTACTTTTTCTGTTTCGTTTACATGGGCCTCTTCATCGTTATCAATGTTGATTAGCCAGCGGCCCAGCACCCAGCAGGACGCTTGCACTGTGGCCTCCTGAGGCATGTGTCACGTACTGTCCTTTTGACTTTTGAATTTTGTGTTTGACCATTTGTTTTATTTAAATTATTTTAGAAAATCAGAAAACAAGTAAATTATAATTAAAGTATTTTCAATGATAAAGTACATTATAAAAAATAAATACTATTTATATAAAAATTTGAAATCAGACGACAACCTCAGTGGACGGAGGGAGTACTCGCATCGCATCGCATGTCAATGATGGCACCGCTGCCACAGAGCTTGAAGTATACTCCACGAGGTCCCCGCTTTATCTGAGAGGTCAAAGCGTGACCGTGGAACCCGCCGGAAGCAACAGGTTGTACCGAACTGGCGGACTGCGCCGATAACAAGGCTGACACGAGCATTCGGGCGGAATGGCCGGGCACGCACAGGTGTATGGGTAATCATCCAAGCACGATCCACCTAACCACCTTGATGCCAATTTGGCATTGCCAAAGCCAAACGCACGCGTGGCACGGTAGGGCGACCGCTGTGGCTGCAGTCCCGTCCTCTTGCGAATGCCAGCGCAGGCAGTAAACGGGCATGGAAGCTGGCGAGCGGCAGCACGCTGGCCGGCACCCGCACGCGCCACGCACGGATCGGAACTGTGCGTGCGTGACAAGCGGATGATGACTTCGAGGCAGGGCGGTGGTCGCGATGATGACGGTTGGGTGGCTGGCGTTCGTTGGTGGCGGCAGGGCAGCACACTCGCCGCTCCCAACATCATCATGTGTGTATGGGCTGGACAAAAAGGTTAGTGACGCTGCCAGACGCAAACACATTGGAGTGCAGCAAAACTGAAGACCAATTCGGCCGAAGGTATCCGCACTAGTGAGTGGGGGCAAATTTATCATTCTAATCTTAAATTGCCTTTCCACAACCTTTGCAGACATACCATAATCACACTCACGGTCACGGTACTGTCCTGTCTGTAAACAAAAGCTATAGCTGCTGCTTAACTAGTGCTCAGCATACTTCTATGCTATACACACACTCCTATACTACCAAACTACAGGCAAAGAAATCAACAGGAGACGTATGGAATACTTCAAAACTTACAACATCCACTTATTAGAGATGGTGCAATCGATACCCCGCTGCATGAACAGATCTGCTGCATCTGCAAGAGGCGTTCCTGTATTCAGATCCTGAACTCCTGGAATTCCAGAAAGGAAAGGAGTACTCCCAGTCCCAAGTGCAAAATCTGGTGCTGGCATGCTGATACACCTACCAGAAGCAGGCACCGAGATAAGTGCAGCAGCAGAAGCCTGAAGATCAATCCCCTGCGGCGTTGATGGGAACCCAGAACCATCACTGGAAATCGACGGAACTGATGTCGCGGCACCACAAACAGCAGCAGCAGGGTTGCTGAAAATGCTCGTGGCGTGACGGCGAGCCGCTGCTCCCAGACTAAGCCCTGAACCACAGGTGGTGACTGAGAACATCCTCTCACCCACTGGAAACGAGTCGATGGGCAACCGGAATAGACCGGGAGTGCCAACGGGGATCTCCTTGCGGTAATCGTCTCCTGGCGCGGGGAGCGCCAGCATCTCCTCACGAGAAGGGCTCGAACTGCTTGTTTTCTCTACATGCAAATCGTCCCTGTCCCTTTCATGGTAATCCTCTGGTGCCGGGAGCGCCAGCATCTCCTGAAGTGCGCCTGGACTTGAGCTGCTGAGCTTTTCACCGTACGAGTCGACGTCGTCGTCATCGTTGGCCGGCAGGTCGTCGTATTCTCTGTTCTCGTCTCCGGGCGCCGGGAGCGCCAACGTCACCTGGCTGGGAGGAACTGGCTTGCTCAGCCTGGCGCTCAGGGATATCCTGGCGCGTTGAAGCGCCTGCAGGACACTCTCTATGTCCGCGATGATGCATGACGCCGGTGGATACGACGACGACTGGCTGTCTCTGTCTGTGCAGTCATGGAACTGTGACGAGCTCCAGTCGGAGACCTTGCTGTTGCGTGTGTCACTGGATGGGCTCCCTTCTGATGGTGCTCTGATGACGGCGGCGTCGTGCTTAGGAGACCGAGCATTGGTACTGTAGCCTGAATCGCCGTCAGATATCTGGTCTCCGCGGTCTTGATCTTGCCTTGTGAATGTGCTGTTGCTGGAGCTTTCTGGTGCTGAAATGGAAGACGTGTGAGCATAACCATGGTCGGGCTCTTCGTTTGCTTCAGGCCGCTGGGCACCGTTTTGGGGTGATTCTGAAAGGGAACCGTTCGGCAGACGTTCGGCAGACGGGTTGTTGGTGCTGAGGAGGCTTTTCACATTTGATTTAGCCTCTGCATCTGTTTGATATGCCTTATTCTTTAGCTCGACATCACCCTGAAATTTGTAAAACTAAAGTACATGGGTGAAGTGAACAAGGAATGTAAGCTTCACCTAATCAAATGCCCAACTCTGAACAATTTTTTTTTCATGATACTACTCTGCAGTATTATTCAGAAATGAAAGAATCAATGCCTTCACAATGTGCATGTTTTATACAGTGTTTGTAGAGTGGCAACCAAGAGCAAAACAATACCATAATTCACCGGTACAAAGCTGAATTTTCAGTTGCTTACCTTATTTACATTCCTGTTCTCGTTGTACTGCTTCTCCCACTCCGTCTGAGCTTTCTCCTCTTCCTCATACTGCCCTATCAGCTCAGCCTGCCGCTCCAGCACCCTCGCCATCTCCCCATCCTCCTCGTACCTGATCACGTACTGGCCGCCACCACCACCAGCTCCTGAACTCCGCTCATCGCCACCCACCTCGCCGTCCATGTCAGCCTGGCCGTCGTCCGTGAAATCCGACCCATCTCGCCGACCTTTCTGACTCCCCGCGCCGCCCCCGCCGTCATCTTCCGTTGCCACCGACCTGTTGGCATTGCTGAGAACACAAACGAACGTCGTAAGAAGACACAGCAAGGACGGACCCTGACATGTGGAATTTGAACACTGGCTCCCGTGTATGGCCGCCGCACCTGAGCTCCACCCGCCTCTTGTTCTTGCGGCACGACTGCCCCACTCGGTACTTGGGCGAGGAATCAGGAGGAGGAGGAGAGCAAGTAGAAGAAGCTCCGCCTGTGCCTCTGCTTGAGCTGCCTGGCCTTGCGCGGGCTCACGCTGCGGCCTTTCCACGAAAGCCCGCCGGGCTGGGCCGCCGTCCCGGACAGCGCGTCCTCCGCCTCGCCCTTGTCTGCCGACGTCGTCTCCTCCTCCCTGGTGGCGCCGGCCGTATCGCCGCGCCTCTTGCCGTCGTCCTCCTCGCCGCTGTCCCGGCCAGAGCCGTCGTCGGTCGTCGGCCACGTCCGAGAGGTGGCCACCAAAGCCCTGGGACTCTAGGACGGCGAGCACCTCGGCGGCCGCGCGCTCCGCCTGCCGCCTCTGCGCCGTCACCGCCCGGACCTGCTCCTCCAACTCCGCGACCTGAAAGCGACGCACACAACACAATCAATGCCGTCGACGTCAGAGGCGGTGTGGCGAGAGCGAGACGGCGCGGGCCGGTACGCGTACGACACGTACCCTCTTGGCGAGCTCGTCGGCGCGCTCCTTGGCGGCGCGGGACACGGAGCGCTCGGAGAGCAGCCGCGCGCGGAGGAAGTCGACGGTCATGGCCGTGGAGTCCGCCATCTAATCTGCCCGGAGCGCGGACATGCTACACAAGTGAAGCAACTGAACTACTAGTTCCCAGGGGACGCGACGCGGGGCTCACTCACTCACGTCACATGCCGGCGCGGCGCGGGCGCCTCAACCGCTTGCGCTTGTGCGTGCGGCGGCAGCGCCCCGGTCTGCCCATTTGCATTAAAAGAAAACAAAGGAAGCGCTCGGTTTCCTGGGAGGAGCACGCGACGCGACGCGACGCAACAGGCCACCGACGCGCGCGCGCGGTAGTTACAGTCGCCCCGGGTTGACACAGCGCACGCACGAGGACCATCGGCTGGCAACCGACTGACTGAGACGGACGACGGCCCGTTGCGCTGCGCCGTCGGTGTCCAAGGGCGATGCCTCACCTACCCACGGTCCAGTATCCCGGAGGCCCGTGGCAGTATCGCGTGTTGGTATCCCAGAGCTTTGTCGTGTTGAATCTGTCAAGACGCCATCGCGAGATCCTCCACCATGGCCGTGTTTGCGCAACGCGACGCGAGGCCAGCCGAAGCCAACGCCCCAGGCTACTGGGATGGGACGGCAGTGGCAGACTGGCAAGGGAATGATCTGCGAGTCGGACGGCACATGACACGTGACATGAGCGGCTGGTTGGCCATGCAACTCTGATTGGAATTTTTGTTTGACTGCCTCTACCTCCCCCAGTCAGTGCCTCGCTTACTTCTAGTTAAACTAGAGATTACCGCGTCTGTACTTCGGTAAACAATCGCGCCTTCCAAAAGGCTTCGATTGGGTTATTCAAATGAAGGTCAGATCGTCGAAAATAGAAAAGCTCATCCAGCTGTAAAACCCAGCCGCATGGAAGACCCTACAGCCTGCAGAGAGGCATACGGACAAACAAAAACAGGGGCATACCGATTCAGGCAATGATAATTAACCAATTAACAGACTCATAGAAAACGCAAAAGCGCTACTAATTCAACGCAAGTATTTCTAGCATGAGGAATCGTCATAGTACATAACAGTTGGAAAGTCATATAGTACATAAACAGTTGGAAACATACAAACGTCAGGAAAGTTGGTCTTCCCCACTAGGTACCACAATACATTCATGCTAATCACCGAGCCGATCCATGCTCACGAGACATCTCATGTGGTTAGGTTGCCATGATGAGTCGTCAGCCCAACAACATGATGACAAGATTAGTCACCGCTGGCACAACCCCTGCAGCCGCAATGGACACATTCTATCACCTGCTCCTCCCTCAGATGCTTGGGGACCCGGCAGACACAAGTCGTTGCAAAGTTGTGGTCACGTGTCTGTATGCACCGAAGGCAGCAAAGGCGCTCGTAACCTGGCTGCAAGAGGGCGAAATGTAGCAGTAAGAAATCAGGATGCACATCAAACAGGGCTGAAAATATACTTCACAGCAGGCATTGCACAGGCACAAACTTGAGCAACATAACCTATCAAGGAAACAAGTAGTTAAAAAAAACTATCAAGGAAACAAAGCAAAAACATTGAAACAAAACAAAGAAGCATCAAGGGTCTATGACCAACCTTGTTTTTAATCTAGCATCTTAAATAAAGTGACAAAATGGATCTGTTGTAATTTCTTTGTCTACCAAAAAGTTAACAATTACCATATTTGCCTCAATCACATAGAATTTGCCCCAAACGCACTTAACATATAAACTCATCCTGAACACACGAGAAAGGCCAGATCACTCCTTAACAAGGTTGAGATGAAACATAAATTTGGCCACTATTTTTCTGAGCACTAATATCTAACAGATTTATGAGATAATGCAGGTGCTTCTCACACAAATTTATACAAGGTTTTGATATTCCCAACTAATTTTTGAAAGCTGGGGGTGTTTCAAAAGTTTTACTGGATTTTTGTCAAAACAAAGTATTTGGGACTGGAGGGATTATTTATCTTCAGTTGAACATTTCAAGACACCACTATCCAAATTAAGGGGAACCAAAAGAACATAGGATGCCTGATAAATTCATTTTCAGTCAACTAAATAGACCAGATCCAGCTTACCAGTAACATTAGAAATCTCCTATTCAGAACATAAACAAAAACCAATGGAATGGACTGCAGCATGCATGACATCAATGGGGTGGACAGTAATGGTTCCAGGTTTCAGTAAGTGGCTCATTCTGGTATACAGAAAAGCTATACTTTATCTCACAAATTTAGAAAAATGAAGTGTGATAGTAAGATATCTATAATCCAATTTGCACATACAATGTCTACACAATATTTACACTAAACAAATCTACCAACTTTAGCAGAATATATGGAAGATTAGCATGCCTCCCCCCCACAACCTCACCCAAAAAGAACAGGATGTTGTGGAGAAAATCAAACAAACTCAGCAGTAGACCATGTACAACAAATATGGAACCAAGGATACTTACCTTTTTCCACTTTGCAATCAGGTTACGGTCTGCATGACCCTGGTCCAGGCAAAACTCATAAAGCTCCTGTGATATCTCCTTCCTTCTGTAGTAAAGATCATATATGTAGCGGCTCCTTTGATGAGAAATACGGAAAATAGGCCAGAGAGCCTCACACTTTCTCTTCCCATCATGTGGATCATTTTCAGCTGCATGAGGACACAGCATTAGTAACAACCCTATGCTAGCAAATAACAACTGGCATCAGTAGTGAGTGCCTCAAATGAATAACCATCTGTGCATACCTTCTCTCATTTTGGCATCCAACTCACGGATTGTTGGTTCAATAAGCTCCCATCCTTCAGGATACTTGACACGGCTTGTCTTTATCTTAGGCATACTCCCTCAATGAATGTTCTGGGAACATGTAAATGGAGTAAGAAAAGGGACAGACCTAATACTTATATAAAGTTTATAAACATAATATTCAATAAATCTAATGTAACAGCAATGCATTAGTAAAAGCTCAGAGCATGGATTCACTCATTCATGTCATAAACAGAGCTTAGAAGTTCATGTGTTGATTAAAATCAAATGTCATTGCAGTGATGACAGTATGCTATTACTACCCAATACCTCTCAAGTAAATGAAACTGAGGGGCTTTACATTTTACTAAATGCTATATAAGACAAGGAAACATCCATAACGACATTGCACTAGGGGTCGATGCACCGTCACCGTCATGGCGTAATGCCAACTACAAATGCTCAACCCTAATCCACATACAACAATCAAAACCTGAAGGTCGAGGCTCCAAATCATAAAAGTCGCTGACGTCACAATCTAGGAGAGTACCAAAACCCTAAGGGCGTTTGGATTCCCAACCCAATCCTTCGGCATGGGGTGTTTTGAACTAAATTAGTTCCAACCACAAGAAATCGGCCTGGGGAATGGAACCCCCGAAAACAATCCGCAACATCAAAGGATGTACCGATGCGGTGGTGGATGTGCTGCATCCATCCCAACAAAAGAAAGATTTGGCAGAACAGAAACGCAATCTTAGAGACATGCATCGAAGAGGGGTAGGGTTTCTTACCAACGGAAGGGGAACTCGGTCCAAATCGCGGGCAGATGGGGGTTGGATATCCAATGCAAAATATGCGACAATATGCGGGGGGATGACGAGGAGGAGGGAAACAGGGCAGGCCACGCGCCGATCAATTTTTTTTTCTCGTCGAACTGAAACGCTCTTGCGGAACGGAAGCGGAAGAAGGCGGTGTCTGTGTCTGTCTGTCTGTGATGACGGTCAGGGAAAGGGGAAAAAAAAAAAAGTCGGTATCTGTGTTTCGGCATATTATATTATCCGCCCATTTTCCGGTAAACAAAGTTTGGGCCGCCCCTCTGATACTGGACCTGCTTTGGGGCTTTTCTGGTCCCAACGTTGCCAATCTCCATCAGAGTCGTAAAAATTTGGAACTCCGCTTTCGGCCAGCGACGACGTCTTCCATATTTCCAAAGGCCCGAGGTTGTTCGAGTTCGGCTTCGTGGGAATCGTTGGCGTGCGTGTGACCCTTTTTACCATCTTGCGCGAGTTGCCAAACAAATCCATCGGAATCAGGTTCCGGTTATAACCGCCGATTTCAATGGAACCCTTCCGTAACAGCTGATCCCTTCCAAACCGGTCAGCGCGGTAACCAAACATCCGGACGCGCATACCGTCGCCACGCGCGCGCCTGGGTTCGCCGCCCCCCCCGCGCGGTCGACGCCGCAGAGGCAGAAGGCACTCCGGGAGCGCAGGGCGGGCGCCGTAGAAGCAGAAGGCTGGATGTGGTTGGAGAAGGTGAGGGGAGGGCGCGCGGGGAGCTGCGCGCCCGGCGGTTCGAGGCCGACGCCCGGGCGAGGCGCGCGGCCTCGCTCGCGCTCTCCAACCGCAAGGAGTTCGCCACCCCGCACCACGGCGCCGTCAACTCGCTCCAGGTCCCTCTTCTTCTCCCCCTTGCCGCTATTAGATTCTTAATAACTACTGCAACCCACTGCCTCAAACGAAACTGATTCGTCTGCTAATTCTCATCGAGTAGCACATCAATTCACATTTACCATCGAATCATGGGGTCCTTGTTATTATTATGCAAGCAATGTGTGAGTCGCGTTTGCTGGTTGGTGTTTATAATCTGACCATATGGTCAGGTTGATTTGACAGAGGGGAGGTACCTGCTCTCTGGGGCATCGGATGGGTCGGCGGCTGTGTTCGATGTGTGGAACGCGACCGAATACGAAGCCGGCTTCATAGCGAAGCACAGGAGCATACTGCTTGTGGACAAGCAACACCAGAATGGCCACAGGTTCGCCGTCTCGGCGGCAGTTTGGTATCCTGTGGATACGGGGCTGTTTGTCACAGCATCCTTTGACCAGTATGTCAAAGTGTGGGATACCAATTCGACTCAAGTATTTGCCTGCATTCTCAGCTCTGTTTCCTTGCCCTGTTTCGTGATCCTGGATGTTCTGATTTTTGTGTGCGTTGTTTTTGTTTTCTCAGGTCGTCATGGAATTTAAGATGCCTGGAAAAGTGTACACTGCAGCCATGTCAAAAATCGCAACGACGCACATGCTCATCGCTACTGGGACCGCAGATGTTCAGGTCCGTCTATGTGACATTGCTTCTGGAGCCTTTACCCACACGTTGTCAGGTCACCGTGGTTAGTTTCTTTGTGCTAATGCAGTGATGAAAATATGCTTGTTTTTTTTTTTTTTGTATGGTACCTTCTTATCTCCGCCCATCATCTTAGATGGTATCATGTCTTTGGAGTGGTCCGCCTCAAGTGAGTGGATTTTGATGAGTGGTGGCTGTGATGGGGCAATACGATTTTGGGACATTAGACGAGCTGGATGCTTTCAGGTTCTGGACCAATCACGTTCTCAACTTGGAAAGAGGCCTCCTCTTGTTAAAAGTGCTGTAGAGAATGTATGTTCACTCTCCCTATCATTATTACCATTTGTTTTTGTATTTGTAATTATTTCTTGAGAGTATTTGGTCAGACAAAGCTACTCCCTCCATTCCAAATTGTAAGTCGTTCCGTCTTTTCTAGATACATAGCTTTTACTATGCATTTAGACATAATTTGTATTTAGATGCCTAACAAAAGCCATGTCAAAGCAACTTACAATTTGAAACAGAGAGAATACTAAAGAGCTGCTTACCATCTTCTGGTGAAAATTCTAGATCTATTCACCTTCAATTAATTTATAAACCTCTCTGTTATATTAGGGTTCGGTAACATTGAAGTTTCAGCATATGTAGATAGCCTTAGTGCTCTAATCCTGCTATGCCTATGTTCTGTACTGAACTTGAGATAAATAGAATATTTGATACTCCCTCTGTCCTAAAAAAAGAATGCAATTATCGTTTTTTGAGTAGTCAAACAGTTTTAAGTTTGACCAAATCTGTACAAAAATTACTAAAATTTATGACACCATATAATATATCTTCATAGTATACCTGTTTGAAGTCATAAATGTTAATCATATTTTCTATAAACATAGTCAAACTTAAGGAAGTTTGGCTCAATTCGAACCTACAATTGCATCCTTTTTGGGCTGAGGTAGTAAATGATATACTTTTTTTATTCTAAAGCAGGATCACACAGATTCTTTAGGACCTTCACCTTCCACAAGGAGCTCAGCTCAGAAAAGGACAGGCATTTCTAAGAAGAGCTCGCCAGCTCTGCGCAAAATTCAAAACCTGACACATGGACACATGCAACAGAGATTACATCCTGGTTTGTCGTCCAGTCAAAACCGTGCTACTGCTCATTATGGTGCTGTTACTGGATTACGAACAACTACAGATGGGATGTACCTTCTTAGCTCAGGTAAGTGAATTTGAGTTATACTATTTTCAACACATTGTTGCTTGTTGCATGCCAGCTATTGGCATATTGTCCCTTTATAAGAATTACTGTGCGCTAATATTTTCAGTAGTAAAGTTGTTACTAAGACGGGTATTATCCCTTCTCTGTAGGATCTGATTCTCGTTTAAGACTATGGGACATCGATTCAGGCTGCAATACTCTGGTCAATTTTGAAGCTATGCGATTGCAGACAGGCAAGCCGTTACAGTTAGCTGTCACTGAGGATCCTTCACTTGTATTTGTTCCATGTATGGCGAGCATCAAGGTGCGTTCCTGACTTCCTGTTTTCTAATTTGCCAGTTTGCTGAAGCATTCTTGAGGTTCACGTTTCACCATTGTTGTATATGCTTAGGCATACAATTTATGGTCTGGTACAACATTTCGAACATTCGGGGGCACTATGAACTTGTGAATTGCTGCTACTATAGTGAACAGGAACAAGTAAGTTTGCGTGTTTTACTGTTAATGTGTTGAGGATTTCAATAGGACTCCATTTCTAAGTGTTCAGGAATGCAGGAACTTTATACTGGCAGCAACGACAGGCAAATTCTTGTGTGGTCTCCATCAACTCCAGCTTTTACTGAAATGGTATATCATCTATCCATTGTTCCCCTGCAAGCCCTTGTTGGGTTGCCTAGCTAACTCTATTGTCTTACAGTTTTGAGCGAGTATATGGCATAGGTTTTAGGTTATATTCCTTTCTTGAATCTTGACACTAGTAAAATTCTTACAGGAAGATGATGACAAGACCCTTTCTGCAGCTGATGAGGATAACTGGAGCGACTAATAAACGTGTACCTACTTCTACCTGGAGCCGGGAGGACTGTACTTGTATTTATTGACATTGATGTTAGTGATGTTAACAAATAACATGTCAAGGTTGTTGGCTCTTGTTAGCTGATATTGACTTGGTATATTTTCAAAAATATTGTACATTACCATGTGAAATTTTGGCTGATAGAGGGATGTTGGAGGCTCACTAAAATGTTATTTGGCCCTGGAGCCTTGTTTTCTTCACGTCGTAGGCTGTGTATTGATGCTTTACCCAAAACTAAGAAAATTCCTTTGAGCAAATAGGTAGAAGTGTAGCCTTAGGCTATGCTTTGGTTCAGGGGTGAGTGTGCTTCTGAAAAAAAGCCAACAATCTTTTTCTGAAGCAGTTATAGTACACTGTTTTATGCTTTCAGCTTTTGACTTCTCCAAATGTATGGAAATAGGGAGGCATTTTATAGCTGTTCCAAGGGAGATAATGAGATGGGTGAGCTTTATAGTTATTTTTAACCAACAACAACAACAACAACATAGCCTTTAATCCCAAACATAGCCTTTATTTTTAACCAAACATACTATTTTTTTTTTTACGGAGACCCTTTGAAATATGCTTCGGTAGCCTTCTACGACTATATTGGTAATAATAATAATAATAATAATAATCTGGCAAAGGGGGATTATTTAGACTAGGTACGACGGACAATGGGGATGGAACAGTAGATGGTTAGGACATCGTGTCTTTAGACATAAAGGACTCAGGATTTTTTGTACGCCATATGCTTACTCTTTTCTTTCTGGAATCATTTTCGTAGTTTTGATAGACAGAGGGAGGATCGTGAGAGCAGACCTTCCTTTATAAGGTTATAGAATCCAAGTATAGAGTTGAAGCAGTCGTAACGGTTAATATTGCATAAATTCTGAAGGCTAAGCTCAGAACAAGTAGCTTGCAAAGCATAACCTGATCTATATGAGAGTAAACTCTAAGCTCAAAAGACCCTATTGTCCTGATGGAACATAATAATCCAATTAACTTTGTTCCGAAATGAAGCGAGTGTAGAATAGTGTCAGCGCCCACAAATGACGTGATCACATCATGAGACTCAGTAGAATAGCGTGTCAGCATCCATGAACCAAACCAGGAAACAAGAATCTCGAGCACTATGCATTTATTATTTCCACTCAAATGCATCGTGAAATCATGTTCTGTTCACATCCTCACGGGAACAGTTACACAGAATGGAACGCCAACGGGCTTATTAAAAAAAAAACTCAGGTGCACTGGCACTACCGCAACTATCAGAACAGTTACCCAGTGCATTCATTTCCTGAGAACTTCAATTCTAAGATGCAAATGTCTATTGCATCGGCTCACTCCTATAGTTATGCACAGCTAAGCTAACCACCCTCGGTGACCCGGTCAAAAATAGCAGAAAAGAATAGAGTTGAACCTACAACATCTGTGTGACAAGCCTCTCTTTCTCGAGGAGCATTCTAGATTGTGCTCTTCTTCAGATCCTCTGGCATCGTATGATGCCTGCAGCACCTCCATAGCACAGCCATCTCTCGCTACCCTTGTTCATGTTCCATCGCACTCGATGCAAAGCGACAGAATTCGGAGGGACGACTTTAAGGTCTTTAGGGGATTCACCACCCTTGATGTTCCATGTTTCATCATTCTCTTCCTTTGTAGGACTGGCTGGAATTACTGCACCGGCTCCGTATTCTTCGCTGTGTCCATAGCCAAATTCTGGGTTTACCATGCCTGCTACTTGTTCTTCACTGTGTCCATCATCTTGATCACCCTCAAGTTCTTGATTTACAGCACCTGCTCCTTGCTTTTCGCTGCGTCCATCTTGATCATCATGAACTTCTGAATTTAAAGCGTCACTGTTTCCTGTGGGGGAGTGGAGCTGACAGGTCAGCAGGCCGGTAGCAACGTTTGTAGCGAGCGCCCGAACTGTATTTTGGCATGGTTTTGAACCCTTTTGGTCATCACAGGAACATTTGGTAATGGGGACGTTTGCAGCCTGCTGCCAATCTTAATATTTTCTCCCTCCTCTGATAATGATCCAGAAAGGAAATAAGGAACACGGTTACGCCCAGGTTCCTTATCCCAGAATCTCGAATTAAGCTACAGCAAGTTAAATATTTGTTTAGAACATTGCAACTCAGAACGACAAGAAATGCTGTTCATGATATCAACTAGAAAGTTCACCTGGAAGTACACAGCAGTACCATCTGCCCCACAGTAAGCCGCACAACCTGGACATCAGCAAACAAATGTTATGAATTTAAGGACCACTATAAGCATTTGACACCTTGAGGCAAAGCAGAAGTCAGTGCATAATCAGGAAACGATCTTGGACTGATTCTAAAACGAAGAAAAGTTGCCACTGTTTTGGAAAACTGAAGGCAGTGTAAGATATTAATAAACTGGTAGGGATCGATCAGACAAATCTAAAAACTACATCCATTTTTGTGTCTGGTAGTGATGTTAGTTAAGATAGATACTTTCATGGTGTGATAGATTTTTCATGTAAACTAATAATCCCAGCAATCTCTTTTTATGTTTCATACAACACTGTTCAGACTTCGTAAGAAATTTTCTCTGCTGTCATGATGATCCAAGTTGCAGGGTGTTATGCCTATTATCTACAAGAAAAGGGAAAATTTGCCACAGGACACCGAAAAGTGGTGCGCTTTGCTGAGGACACTGAAAGTGGACTCAGCTCACAAACACATCGTTTGTTTTAAATTTGCCAGAACACATTTTCACGCTGGCATGGAGAGAGAATGTTGGCGAGCCGACGGTTTTGCCCCTGGCTCATTTTGGCCTTCTTCGCTGGATCGACCGGGCAGGGGAGGGACGGCGTCGACGGCCGATCGACCTCAGCGGCGGCAGCTCTATCCCAAGGCGGTCACACGTCGGAGCCGTGGGCGCGCGCGGCCAGCCCGCCCTCCCCCGCTCGCAGCGGGCGCGCGGGCGGCGGCTTCGCCCTCCCCTGCTCGTGGCGGCATGGCGAGCCCGCGCCGGCGAGCCAGCCGCGCGTGGCCAGCCCGTCCTCCCCTGCTCGCGCGGGCGGCGCGCGACGGCCAGCCTGCCCTCCCCTACGTCTCCCGGCAAGCGCGCGGCGGCGGCTCACCCTCACCTCCTTCGCGGCGGCGTGGCGAGCCTGCGCGCGGTGGCTAGCCCGCCCTCCCTTGCTCGCGCGGCGGGCGCGACGGCCGGGTCGCCCTCCTCGCCGCAGCGGGCGTGGCGAGCCCGCGCCCGCGAGCCGGGCCGCTGATGGCGTGGCGGTGAGTTCGGCAGGGCAGCTCTCGGCGTCCCGTCGGCATTGGTGGGGACGACGAGGCGGAGGTTTACATGGGACCGCGAGAGTAGAGGGCGTGGTCCCAACGAGCCGGGGGAAAACCGTCACTTCGCCAACATTCTCTCTCCATGCCAGCGTGGAAATGTGTTCTCGCAAATTTGCAACAAACGAATGTGTGTTTCAAAGAAAGGAGTCCACTTTCAGTGTTCCTCAGCAAAAGCGCACCACTTTCAGTGTCCTTTTTCCCAAAAGAAAACTACAGACAGTTGATTCCAATATCAGCCATTGAACTATGTATCAACTATCAAATTGCAAAACTAATAATTTCATGGGAAACAAAACCACTAATTACTACTAGCAGAGTTCTGCAGGAAGATCTGCAAATTTCTTTTAGCAGCATGTCCATCTTCGAGATTTAGACCAAACATGTGATATCAGTTTATTATTTATTTTACACGACAATCTCTCCTCCATTGAATTTTACACTCCAAAGTGATTGCTGCTACATAGGAACTTTTGCTACTCGGTACTCAGTACCATTGGACAGGATAGGGACAGTGGCTATGGGAGAAATGATACTGAAACACACCTGTAGGTTCTGAGGCATGGACACTCCAAATCAAATATTCTGACAACTGATAAGTTACAACACCCTGAGTTTTTGTGCCGGCAAATGGCCTTCCAGTGGCTGGAACATCATTTGCAATCCGAGGCAAGCTTAGAAACTTCAATGTACCATCTTCCAGTGAGATAATTATCCCCTGAAAACAATCAGTCATAAATTTAACATTAGCATCATGATTCTAGTAATAACAGATTTTAGGTCAACAATCTTGGAAGAATTTTAAGTACCTGTGCAACAAAGTCAGCAAGATGGATGATAATAAAAAGTGTATGCCATGTGAAAAGGTTGTTTAAAAACATGTATACAATGCAATCTCAAAAGGTTATAATACATTGAGAAGTGTCAAGAAACCTAGTTATCTAGACCCATATATTGCTAAAAGGTTGTTTAAAGTAGTTATAATATGTATGCTTAGCAAGCTAACACCCACCTATTGCAGCATCATGACACAAATAAATCCATTATGCAATCTATTTCAACTGCAGTTTAGTTTTCAACAAAGACCTGCATTTAACTAAGCGGGGAAACAAGCTAAATGTGATCAGTGCATATAGAGAGCAAAGAATAAAACTGTATAGACAAGAATCAAAGAAAATTTTGTACCAAAATATTTTCTTTACTTGTGTACTCTATATTGGAACTAAGTATTACCTTCCATCCTTTAGCCAATGAAGACTTAAGACAGCCTTTGGAGCAGTAGTTAGCTCCCAAAGAGGACGGTATGGATCTCTGCAAAAGTTATTCATGTCATGAAAAATCAGTAATCAAAAATCACAGTTCAGTGAAATAAGAAAGGGCATTCACAAATGCGTGCCTAAGCACACAAATGTCAGAGCAAGACAGATTAAAACTGAAACATAGGTACTGAACCCAATACTTTTTTTTCTCCAACACACAGTAGAGCTGCACATCACTATATTAAGAAGAAAAAAAAAAGAAAGATCATTATATTAAGAAGAAAAAAAAAAGGGAAGAGCCCTTACAAACACACACCACCCACCCACAACAGGTCATTCAAAACTACACGCCTATTACAAATGAGCCCGACCACAACCTAAGCCCACAAATTTAGTTTGGCACCAAGGCACAAAGGTAAACCAATACTTAAATTATTGTGAAAAAAGATGATGATAAAACTAGATGGGTGCCTTAACCATCGGGGGTAGATCAATTTCGCATAACTTCAGTTTGAGCAGTTCGCCAACCTATCAAATTTCCATGCAATTACTTCATAAAAGGCTAAAACCAAGGCACTGCTCATAGAGCAGATGGTTAAGCCCCAAGGGGTGGGAGCTGGCCGGCCAGGACTTGATGCCTTGTTCGACAATGGCCTCCAAAGAAGGCCGGGTCAAATGGCCCTTTTCAAAACCGAAAAAAAAGAATGGATAAAACAAGCAAATATTTTTTTTTGCAAGGGGGAATGATTTAGAAATATGACTTGGTTGAATGGGCCCAGATAATGAGACCTGAAAAGAAAGGTGGGTGTGCATGATCTGAAAAAATGAATATCACCTCGTTGAGTAAATGGTGGTGGAAGTTAGAAACTGAATGTGGAATTTGGCAAAAAAATTGTCAAGCGGAAATATATGAAACAAAATGTTTGCTACATTCAAAAATATAGCCCCTATAATTTTCCCTTGTGGAATGATGTGCCCAAAGTGAATGTTTACTTAAAAGGTAGAAATATGGTGACAGATGGAAATTTCAAATGTGGTTTTTATCTAATATGGCATCGTTTGTCATCGGTTTTGACATGTCACTTTTGGCACAACTTGACGGTTTCAGGAGAGCCAGGCAGGGATGGAGAAGAAAACAGAACAGGGCACAGCATGCCAAGGCAGAGTAATTGAAGAATTGTACAGATTTCAGCAGGCGGATCATTGGTACCCATCCTCAACTCAAGCAGGCTGGCATGCTGGCTGAATAATGTGCCTTCTAGCACAACATGACTAGTGGAAAAAGGGAGACGTAGGGAAGAACATGCTGACATTGAGCTGAAAGATTAGGTGGCATATCAGCATATGACATGGCACAAAAGCGGCTTGATGTGGCATAAAACAGGAGTAGAATGACATCTGGATCTAAAGTGCATGCTATTTATAGTTCTGGAGTAGTAGTTGTCTGGTTTCTGAGTTTGAGGACTTCCTAGTCCTTATGCTAATGAAAATAAGTCCATTCATAGTGTGGCCATACTCATGAGGCTGTTTATCAAACATAAATCCAATCTAACATATAACATCAGCACTAAGGTAATACATTATACCTGGAAAAATATGGAAGCACATTGTTGAAGGACTGTGAAATGTCAAGTTATTCAGTAAGTTATTTTTTTTTCCCCTAAAGGTTGTCCCCTTTACTTCCAACAACAGAAACAGTAACAGGACCGTACAGCTTCACCTATGCATATACTACTTTTGTACAAGCCTTGGTTGGCACACAAGCAAACTTTATCTGTATCAATACCGAATTCTTTGATAATAGCATATTATATAGATTGGATGTGTTTTACTTGTTCACCTCAACACCTCAAAAAGGAAGAACAAAGATGGGCATGGGTCTTAAATATGTAACGAAATGTTTTTATTCATAGAATCAGAGGCATTAGTATGATTGAGGAAATTTAGTAGATATCTGATCCATGAATTTTTAACAAAAAAATAAAAATAAAAAAATGAGTTGAGATAAGCCTCCGAGGATACATTACATATACCTTAGATCCCAGAACTTTAGACCATCCTCTCCAGCAGTGACAAAGGTATTTGTGTTTCCTTCACTGTTAAAGGATTCAAGTTTAGGACTGGCATTACTTTTTAAGTGGTGGAGAAGAACAATACTGCACAGTACCTTATATATGGTGCCCAAGAGAGAGCTCTAATGGGAACAGAATCAGCAGTGACACACATGAAAGGTTTTGAATCTGGACATTCAGCGGAAGAAAAAGAATATTTTTAATCAAAATCAAAATAAAATTATAAACATGCAGTACATGCATTCAATAGCTTTACAATTAAAAAGAGGAAAAGTGACTAATCATGTTTTCCAAAGATCAGTTACAGAGAGGCTTTGAAAGGCAAGGTATCTATTACCTTGTGTTGGCAGATTCATCGAGAAGTTCCATAAAGCAACCTGTGGAACATCAAATACAACATTAAACTTTCAGACTAGCAATTTAAAATAAAAGTTGAAATGCATGGGGTTTGAGTTAAGGAAACTATTCTCTTCAAGTGGAAAATATACCGTTCCATCATGACAACCCGCAAGTATCATATCATGAGGAGGAGAAGGTGACCAATCAACTGTCAAGGGAATGCTGTTTACCATTATGAAGAGGTAATGCTTCAAAAAGAGTATTCATGCTGAGGAATGTAGCAGAAAGGAAAAAAAAACTAAAATCTAGCTCTACAAACAAAAGTATCAATACAGGTGAGAAAGGGAAAAAAAAAAAAAAAATCTAGCTCTACAAACTAAAATCTAGCTCTACAAAAAAACTTTGAAGTCATAGTACCTTTGCCTGTTCCCGCACTTTACTTTGACACACCTAAATACAGGTTGTAGCTTTAGAAAACGAGGGTCAGAACCCTCTACCTTAGAGGGGGAATATATTTTCTGGATCATGCATGGTGATGGAACTTCCCACCTGTGTACAAAAATGAAGTATGTGAGTGATGATTTATTAGAAAAAAAAATAAAGCATAGTAATGGGTTGCCCAGCTTACACTTCGAGAATGCCATTCCCCAACAATACTGCAAGGAAACCCAGTCTTGATTTCTGTTCAGGTTGACTTAGTAAAGGAGGCTTCCATTTGATGTCCCAAGCAACTTTGCCGTTGTGAGCTAAACACAAGACAATTCTTGGTTGAGCAATGTCCTTTGTAATTGAAGAAGAGTTTGAATTTACACAACTTAATATATTGCCATCTTCCCTTGATTCCTTGAGCGGCACAAGTTCCACAACTTCCGTTTCACAACCAACAATTGCATTCTTACTGGTTCAAACCAGCCCCATGAGCCATGTCATCACTTTTAGATGATCCGTTATTCATTGATGTGGATAATCCATCCATTTTATGTGTTTCACCACCAACAGATGTGCAACTACTTTCATATGAAGCAGGTATCCTTTGAAGTTGCCCCCCAACCTTTCTGGGCCTTGGTCCTTCCATACAATTTTCAACCAAGACTCCTGACTTCAGAGTTGCCTGCAGTTTTTGTTCTTTGACATTAAAATCAGTAAAATGACTGTGCTCAGTTGAAACAGGCTTCTTTCTAGATCCTTCTTTTCCTATTTTGGTTTTGGTAACTGATTCTTCCTTAAAATTTGCATTGTATAAGCCATGAGCTGGTGATGCATCATCAGACAACAAAACACCTGAATGAACACTACGATTCTCAATATCACACCCACATGAACCAAGGCTACTTGCTATAAATCCGCTACCACTCGTGTTCAAAGATGTGGGATTGTTTGGACTAGTCAGTACAGAGGTTGTCATTGGGAGGCTGACACCAGAAGCCACAAAACGACCAGTTCCAGCAGAAAGTGGTATTGTTTTAGGCCTTCCTCTTCCCCTCCTGCCACTTGACTCCCTTTTTATTACTTGATTTAGGTGAAATGTGGATAGGCAGTACAGAACCATCTGAAAGAGCACTTTTACGAGCATTATCCTCACAGTTTAACAAGCTAGTAGAACAAAGCTCATTCATTGATACCATGTTCTGTGCAGATGGAAAAGCATTCTCAAAAGAGACTGCAGGATCATTTGGAAGAACAGGCTGACCACTTGTATCATTCCCCAGCTCAATGATAGTGTCTGAATACTTTCGAGGCCTCATCCGTGTTCTTTTTTTGGTTGCTTACGTGTTGCAGTTGCTGGAGATGTTTTGATGCACGCGCTTTCTTTTACTACAGTACCAGATGAACTGTACAGTTCGCCAACAATTGTCAATGCTGCATCAACTGGAACAATACTTGGATTAGCATTAGACTCTGTCAAACTACTGCCAAATGAAACAGGCTGACAACTTGTCTCTTGCCCTAATTCAGCATCAGTGCATGAAACGGATCCACCATTGATTGGAACTGGATACTTTCGAGGTCTCCCCGTGGTTTCTTAGGTTTTGTACCGATTGCAGCTGTTGGAACAGATCCACCATTGATTGGAACTGGATGCTTTCGAGGTCTTCCCGTGGTTTCTTAGGTTTTGTACAGATTGCAGTTGTTGGAGATGGGGTTGCACACACATCTCCTGATACAGTGCCAGATGAACAGGTCAATTTGTCAATAAGCGGCAATGCTGCATCAACTGGAACAATACTTAAATTAGCATTAAACTCTGTGCAAGCAGTGTTGTCCAAACTGTGAACAAATGAAGCAGGCTGACAAGTTGCCCCTTTCCTAATTCAACATCAGTGCCTGAAACAGATCCATTGTTCATTGGAATTGGGTGTTTTCGAGGCCTTCCCGTGGTCTCTTAGGTTTTGTAGAGATTGCAGTTGTTGGAGGTGGGGCTGTACACACATCTTCCGATACAGTATCAGATGAGCCTGTCAGTTTGTCACTTGGGTTTTTCTTAGGTCGCCCTCTACCTCTTTTACTAGGAGTTGATTGCACAGACTTAGCAGTTGGCATGACATAGGCCAATGGAAGGTCATCTGGAATAACACTTGAAGTAGAAGGGGAATCAAAAAGAATGATAGCCTGACTTTCACCGTTTTGGGATGAATCTTCGAATTTTGCAACTGGCAACAGAGACTTTCTTGGTCTGCCCCTTGGTCTTTTTGGAACAGGTTCCAACTGATCACTGTAAGGTCTCTTTCTTGGCCTCCCCCTTGGTCCTTTTGGAACAGGTTCCAGCTTATCACTACAAGGTATTTTTCTAGGCCTTCCCCTTCGCTTACTATTATTGCATACATTCATTGACCGGCGAGAATGTGCGTCTTCAAATGGTGTTAACAGACACCAAACTTGAATGATACCTCTCCCGGTTAAGGGCATGCCAAGTTTATGGTAAGAAGAACCAGGAGGGTGCGCAGAAACAGCAAGATACTGCAAAGTATAGAATATATGAGTATATGACATAAAAATCATGAGCGCCAATTAACCTTTTGTGTTACTTATAAGTTCACAGTACTCTTGCAATAAGGACTAAAATGAAAACAAGCTATTAGCATAACTGCTATGGACAAAAAAAAAAATAGGTGCACCATAAAATCATCCAGAGGACAAAGATAAATTCAAGAAAAAAAAAGTTGCATAGGGTTTAAAAGATACATGCCACCCAAAAGCTTGCACTTCAGTAATTTAAAAACTCAATGGGTAGTAACATTCACACATGTGACGTAGGATTTTCTGGTGGCATGGTAAGCAATTAAAGAGGACAGAGGTGAGTATCTTACTCCCTCCGTCCCAAAAAAAGAGTGTCGTTTTAGGTTTTCACACATCATGTTTGACCGTTCGTCTTATTCAAAATATTTATGCAAATTATAAAATAATTAAATCATTATTAAAGTATCTCTAGTGATAAAATAAGTTATAACAAAATAAATAATATTTATACAAATAATTTGAATAAGACGGATGATCAAACAACAAGTCAATAAAACCTAAAAAAGCGACACTCTTTTTGGGACAAAGGGAGTATTTAAGAAATCACTTGGGTGAGAAATCCAATACTAGGAAACCATATAGACTTAAATTGTCGTGTACCACATGAAAGATTTGTACAAAATATATACAGCAAGTAAATCACTTCGCAACCTAGGAAATGACAATACTTTCTCCAGCCATAAATAAGTGATGTTTTGAGGTAACTGAACAACAATCTCGAACTTTGACTACAATTAATGTGTTGAGTTTGACTGTTTGCAAGTGATATGAATACATTTGTCTTGGACAATAGTTTAATAAAGTTTTTGATACATAGAAAGATATAAATTACTTACAATAAAATTTAGTGGCGGAAGTTTAGAATAGTTTGACTTCAGAAAATCCCAAAACGCCACGTATTTGTGACTGGACAGAGTAGGGTTGTTTCTATAAATGTTCTTCTTGTAGCATAGCAGGTCTTGGATATAACAATATTTTTTTAACCCAACTGGCAGGAGGCCTTTGAGTTAAGTTAGAGAAGAGTTGGCCCAGGTTATTTGGATACAACAATATGATACTATGCATTGGGACCAGCCTCAATGTGTCATTGACTAGCCAGTGAACCCAGGGCTTACCGGCCATCAGCAGCGGAGCCTGACCATTTTTTTTTTTTTTGGGGGGGGGGGGGGTGGGACAAATTTTGCTAATTGGACTATAAACATATATACAGCGGAAAAACAGTCTTAGTACTTATTATAGTTAAGTTATAGTAAACAAAATACAGTTGAGCGTATAATCTATTTGTCTATGAAGATTAGGGCAAATCAAATGGCTAAGCATCTAAAATTCTCTAAAAAGAGCAACAGAAGATGTCGATTAACAAGAAAATATTACTCAATCAGCCACTTATAATAATTTTACATATTGAATAGTGGAGAAGAAGAAAATAGAAAATCAATAAAAACTCAAACGTACATTTATGGCTGTACGTAGAGCAGCAAGGGCAAAGGCAACAGGCCAACAGGCAACAGCTGAGTAGTGGGCAGGGCACTGGGCACTCGGCGACTCCTAGACGCCAAGACGCAGAAAATTTACAGAGCCAAGGGAGTACTAGCCGAGTCAGTCTGTCAGCTGTGAACAGTATATGAACTTTAGAAATTTACAGAGCCAAGGGGGGCCACTATGGCCCCCACGCAGCTCGCCAGTGCCGGCCATGTCACGAGAGGTCATATTTTTCTAAATGACAAACCTCAGGGTAGCATCCAACTAAATTAGGAGTGTTGTAGACATGTTTACAATTTCATAGTACTTAATGTCTTCACTACAAAGTTCATTGTTATAAAGACCAACCTCACAGTTTATAGAAGAGTCAGGCTTGCCGCACAGCCTAGGCACCAGTCCAAGGCCCATACATTCCCCCGCATATAGAATAAAATCAAAGCTGCAATAATTAAACACACTTGGTCAAGGTTCAATCAAGATAGTAATATAAGGATAATCAAGTATCAGAAAAGCATTCCCAACTTCATCACACTCTCAAATTTATACTTATAACAAAGTAAAGGATCAATAGTGCAAAACAATAAACAATTATAACTATTGTCTTCTGGATATTTAAGAATTTGGCACTCTTGAAGAGATGAATAGTTTCATGATTCAGCTACCTACAAGTTAGAATAGATCGTAAGGTACATTGCAGGACTCAACAAGATTATTGTTCTGGACAAAGGGAGTCTTTGGCAACTTTTCTACAAGAGACTTTCAACATGAAACGGTTATTATAACAATTTCTCTAATTAGTGATCCATGTACAACATAACAGCTCAGGCTATTAAACACATGCTCCACAGCAATGACTACTTTCCCCCATGCAGGGGGGAGAGGAGGGATTGTGCACCTGACTGTATTACCCCTCCGGTCTTCTTCAGGTGTGATCTGTAATGATTTCCACGTTTACAAACCCAAGGGAAAGTATCAGAAAGAAATCATATTCAGCTGAAAAATAATGCTTAACTCTCCCAGAATAACAAAGACCCAGTTCAGAAGCTAAAACACTATTAAGTTTACTTTCACTAACCTGGGGAACAGAAGCAGATGAAAACTGTGGTAAGGTTACACTGTGAATGTCATCTCTAGATGAAGTTGACTCGGTGCCATTAGCGAAGCTTACATTTTTTGGCTCGTAAGAGAAGTGCCTCCATTCTCTGAAGACAAAGATCAAATGAGCAGCAATATTAGATTTCCAGATAAGAAAATACAAAAACATATATATGAACAACAGACCAATAAGAAAGAAAGGAGAAATCAAAAGCAAATCCTGCAACTTTTCACATTTTGCGGGAGCTTGTAGATATTCAGACAAGGAACAGGTAGACCTTTAACTAAACCAATAAGTCATGAATATTATCGCAATTTGATAACTAGTCACTCTTGTGGACAAGATATATTCCGACGCTCAAGACAAGAGTTAAACAAATTCTCCCACACGCGTACGCTCCAAGAAAATCGAGCACATGTCTCTATATAGGATCACGTCTACGATCACCCAGGCTGACCCAGGAAATTTGCCAATTCCATCGTGGTGACTGAGTGCGAGAGCAGAGGAAGCCACGTGACAGATGCTTACCTGAGGAACGTTATTGAGGAGGAGAGCCGCTCAACTTCCGCCTCAGGGATGTCTGGTTCGGGCTCTTTGTCGACGAGCTCTGAGATGGCGCGCATAGTTGTCAAGAACCCATCTGCTGATTCATCGAACAGGCACACCTCAACGCCGTCTTTAATATCTTCTCCCGCTCCCGGCGGAGCCTGGCCATCTCCGGCAAGGGGGGCTAAGCGGGAGGCTTGGGAGTCCGGCTGGTAGCCGCAGAGGCGGTGGCGAACGCGCAGAGGATGGCGGCACCGAATGAGCAAGCTTAGAAGGAGACGAGAGGAAGCAGGCAGATCCGGCCTTGGGTGCGGAGGTCTGAGCTGTCGACGGGAAGAGCAGGCGCTGAGGACAGCGAGCCACGGCGCCACAGCCACGCGCGGAGGAGAGAGCCGCGGAACCGGCGGCCACGCAAGGAGGAGGGAACCGCGGAACCGGCGGCGGCTACTACTCGAACGGAAGAACACCGCACCCTCGCACGCGGAAGAAAAACGAAACGGATAGAATTGGGCTTTATGATATGGGCCGGATAGAATTGGGCTTTATGATATGGGCCGGATTGGGTAAGGAGATCGAAGGAAGAATCCCCGCGGAGAGAAATTGACTCTATATGGCCTAAATGTTATGATTATGGCCCATCATGATTCCACTCTATTTTTCTTCAGAAAACTCATGGCTGGGAAGGAGAAGCCACGGACCACGGACCAACCGCTTACGTGTTCATGTTTTACTAATATACCTGTAGCTCTGGAGGTGAAGACGCCCCCTTTGTTCATGATCCAGCTATTAGAGCAAAGTTCACGGATGAAAATGGCAAGGTTGCTTGGCTTGAGTACCTTCATTACATCAACTTTCTAATGACCCATCCTGAGGTCACTGACAAGAAGGTACATGATGAAATGACTCAAAGAAGATATGTGAAGACTGAGGAACCGGAGGACGAGGACATGAGCGTTGATGAGCCAGCAATGAAGGCGAGGTTTGAGGAATGGATGAAACAGTTTGGGAGGACCTACAAGGATGAAGAGGAGAAAGTTATGAGATATGAATTATTTAAAGCAGGTGCAATCAGAAGTGACAAGACTAATGCATCAAGTGGCACCAGTTATGCCCCAAATGACCTAGCGGACTGGACCCACGAAGAGTTGTATGGTCCTTGTTACCAGGAGGAAGACTCTTTCTGGGAGGAGTACTTCAATGAAATGAGTCGTATGTATGCTGAAGGGAGGATTGACGGCTATCCAAGAACACGGTTGGCACTGATCAAAAGGTGGTGGACTGAGGCTACAAAGCAGGTATATATGTGTCTAATAATCTGCATAAGCGTCGTTGTTCCTTGAATTGAAATGTTGCACCGCTGATGATAACAGTGGTACAAGAAAATAAAAGCAAGGAAGGCAGGACTAGACGCTGCAAGGAAGGCTGAACAAGCTGCAGCAACAAGGAAGTCCAAAGGGGAGTGTTAAGGTACATGTTTGGTTCTAAATGATGATTCTCGTGACACCTTTGATAAATTGTGGTAAACTGTTTACTTTCTCATGAATGATCATAGGACTATTCAAATTTATGAGATTGCAAACTAGCATCTGAACTTGAATAAGGACGTCAAAGATTTAGAAATTTTTTTGATTGACCAGATGGAGAATGGTTGAGTTGCCCTGTGCTCCTCTCTCTTTTTCTGTTTAATTGAATTTCATATATTCACTTTTTCTGTTTAATTGAATTTCATATATTCACAGGGTTGTGGAATCTCATCTCACACATGATAAGCTAACATCTGTTACTCTTACCAACTTCTATGCTGGTGCAGCCGCCGGTTGCACTAATCCTGAATTCTCTGATAAATTGCTGGGTGTACGGCATCCCCGAGTTGCCAGCCACCAGCCAAGCAAACCCACGTTGGCACAGCTTCGACCTGCAGAGCCACAGCAGAGGGCCCAGGCAACACCGGCCCCGATGAGTATTGCGGCGTGGAGTTCACGAACTCCTCGGTGGGTAGCACAACAGGGCACGCGGCCAAGTCCACGACTGCATTGTTGGGCGTCGACCTGGCGACCAGCTGCAGCTGGACCGGCTCGACGTCTCCGGCGTCATAATGGTCTGCGACGTCGCGATCAGAGTCGGCCAAGGGGCGTGACCGGGTAGATTTGTAGGTGACCCAGATCCTAAGTTGGATCCACGTTCAACCGGCCCCAGTACCTGGCCCGGCGTCAGGCCCATTTACAAAGTTGGGCGCACGGCCCACAAATATGCCGAACTCAAGCATCAAAGGCAGCCCCATCCATCGAAGCCTGGCACGGCCGGCAGCGGGGCCGCCCCGGATCCAATCGGTAAGGAATAATCGCCTTCCCCAAATTAGGTTCCGCGTCCACGCGATCGCGCTCCTACCGTGAAGGGCCCGCGGCAGGTCGGTACCGTTCGTTGTTGCTTGCTCTCTCTCCGCCCGGGCGATCGTGCAATCAGACTGCTCGCCCTGGTACGATGGCCACCACTCGCGGTTGGTGAAATGTGGCGCACGCGGGTACGTACACACCCCCCAGTACCACCGCCGGACGTTTCGGGCCGGCTACGCGCGTGCAGCCAACGTGGGGAAGAGCCGGTGGCGGATCTAGGATTTCAATCATGGGGGTACGGACCTAAATGACGTAATTCATTAAAGATATAATATGACAATCGAATGTATCTAAAAAATGTTAGGTAGATGAATCTAGATACAATCCATCAAAGTTTATCAAGTAATTCACAAAGATAGTTATTGCTAAAGTCTTCATAAGAATATTAGTTCCTTCAGAGCGAGTATATAGTACATAAAAAGCTAGATCATTGCTTCTCTTAGTGTCATGATGTTCTACAAAAATAACTCACTTATTTATCAAGTAATTTACAAAAAAAAAATCTTAAAACATTGTTTGGATATTAAACAAAATCAAGAAAAAAAACATACAAATTAAAATCATTATGATGGTTTTGAAGGAAAAGCAGTCAACCTTTTTTTAAAAACAAAGACTGGTTAATTCGGTCATTTTATCTTATCCTTGTGTCATATGTATTGAATCATTTTGGGCTCCCGGGATATAGACGAAAGAGTGCTAGTATAGGACTACAAGCTATTTTCCTCTTGAATGAACGCTTGAGCTTAAAAATATTCTTATTTGATAAAGTATCTTTGGCAGCACATAATATATGTAGAGATATATACTAAGTGTTTTCACAAAAATTTTTTGGGTACAGCTGTACCCCATGCACCTATACTAGATCCGCCCCTGGGAAGAGCAGAGGTCGCTGTACCATTTGCCAAGTGATGCTCCCGTGGCGATGGCTGTATCTCCCGACTCAGACCAACATCGTACCGGCCGGCGGTCAGAGGGAGGGATCGATGGTGCCCGCAACGTACTGGGACGGAAACCGTACGGATGGTCAGGTGGAGTGGACGCCTCGCCTCACATGCACGCGTGTACGTCGTGGCGAGTCACATGCGTGATGCGTCAGTGTTGGTTCTCGATCGGTTCATCGGTCAGGACTCAGGGGACATACGGAAACGCAAGTTATGTAACCTGCAAGTTAAATTTAAGAGAACAATAACTGATCTACTAGGAGTGATGTGCTACCATTTTCCGTCGTCACGAGATTCTTTTGTTTTTTTTCGAAACCAGGCACTTGCCCATAAGAAGTTGGAAAGTTTTTACATCCTTGCGAGATGCACGGGAGCACGTAAGACGGGCACACTAACATAAGACACCGGATTAAACGGTGGAGCGTCGGTAGGTGTTTCTAAAGGAATAAACTAAATATGCGACCGAAGGTTGTAGCCTAAACCACGGGGTCGGCGGTCGGCGCCTATGAGGCCTACCGCGACGGGGGCGGCGCAGCGGGAAGAGCACACACATGGCCTTGCGCTTGTGGTCCGGGATGTGTCCCCTGAAGTGCCTGAGGAGTCGGTTCGCCACCGCGTCACGAGATTCTTTTGTTGTTGGCCCTGCCGGAAAGGTGCAAGTGTAGTGTAGCAGAGTCGTCATACAGGAGTCGCCTTCCATCATCGTCACGATCGATGCTGCAAAATTTTGGTTTTTGCAACTGGAGTGGAACACGATTCAACCGTTCTTATCCTGATAATGATTCCAGTGTCATCAGCACACATGAAAAAGTACGTACGATTTGGTTTTAGCTTGCACAGAATATCACACAGCCATCACACTTCACTACACCCTATATAAAGGACAGCGTGCTAGATCGAGACTTTAGTTAGGTGTGTGGCAACAGGGTGGGGATACATGGGTGTACACTACACTAGTATATGGACCGTTTTCGTTTAATTTCTTGTCTTGGTCCTGTGGCAACAGGGTGGGGATACATGGGTGTACACTACACTAGCATATGGACCATTTTTGTTTAATTTCTTGTCTTGGAATAATGAATGATAAGTTTACTTCACTTTTTTAATACATAGTCAAACTCTATATCTAGAAAAGTCAGGACGATTTACAATTTGTAATGGAGGGAGTAGTGTTAAGAGCAAGATCGCCTTTAACCTTTCATCGTCAAGGCCAAAATTTTAATTTCTAATGCAAAAGAAATATATTTGATACTTAATACTATATAAAAAAATGAGACCCAACCTAGGAGGAACTAGGTAGTTTTTCATTAAGAAGAGAATGAGGCGCGTAAATCCATCCCATCCCGATAAGGATCGAACTTCGATGGCGGTTAGTTCCACACCTAGGAACCAACCAAGCGGGCTATCGCCCGGTCCTCACTTAATACTATATAAGAGAAACACGCATAAGCCGTTCTTTTGATTCTCCTTAACGAAAAATGGGTGAAAAAACAAAGAAACACGCATGATATATACATGTTTGTTACTTTATTACAGTGTACCTGCAGAACTATTTAATCTGCAAATGGTAAGGAAATGAAGAAAACCATGTGGAATTTATAGCAGCTCATGGAGATAAATAGAAATCTAGAAAAATCAAAACATTCTAAAAATCACAGAAAATTTCCATCTCTTCCTCACTTCAAAACCATTCTTCTCGTTTTCCACTGATGGAGAGGATACACCACTCCCTAATTTCAATATATGGTAGTTTTTTCTTACGGTTTTCACACAAGAAAAAACAATGATAAGCCTTTGGAGTATAGAGAATCAAAATTAGAGTTTACTGGGAACACGAGATATAAGAGAGGCTAGAGATCAAAGTTCAAAGAGGCTCTTGGGGTTGCTCTTATGAAAGAGGGTTTGAGAGAGTTGTTGGGTGTCCCATATCGCCTACGTACCCCCACCTTGGAACCTTTACTAAATTAGAAAAAAGAATATGTGGTGTGGGTCTTAAAGGAGAAGTTGCTTGCATAGTACATTATTAGGGTAGTAATAATTAATACAGTAAGTCATCATCTAGCAAGATTCATGATTCGACTTGGCCCATATATATCTATCTAGATAGGCTAACTAATGTTGGTTGTGAATAGTGTTTTGGGTAGAGAATAAGCAGAAACAACCCGACTGAACATAGTATTCTTTGATCATTTTGATTTTTACGTCATTTTAATTATGATGCATATCTTTGATCACCGATTGTTTTTCCTAAGTTTTCTTAAAAATAGGTCCATGGACTTAGAAACCAGCCATCTTAAAGTGCTATCTATTTTGCATGGCGGTTTGTATGGTCATTTGTGAAATTAATATCTTTTTTATTCGAGCTCTAAATATAGCAAATAATATATCAATTTTGATCGTCTCGACGAGCTCTTTTGCAATGGTGTAATGTTATTTGAGATAGTTTTTATTTCATGTAAAATTAAATATTTCTATAAAATGATATATACAAGGCCACAACACTACTGTTTTGTATTTTACCTAAATATCTTATAAGCTAGGCGCCGTGCAATAGAAATTTACTACTCGTTTTGTACCCTATGTAAATTTCCGACAATATAAAGCAGTAGTAAATTTAGCCAATATATTTGTATATTTAAGGAAGTATATATCCTGGAACTAAATCACGACCACATACATATGAAAGTGAGAATAAAATATCACTCATTTTATAGAAATATTTAATTTTACACAAAATAAAACTATCTCAAATAACAAAAGGAGTTGTTTGCAAAGATATGGGCGATCAAAATTGATATATTATTTGCTATATTTGGAGTAAATAAAAAGATATTAATTTCATTAAAAAGAATTTAGTTTGATTTCTTTTGAAATCATTATTATTGTCTTGATGGCTTAAAAAACTTTTGGTTTTGAGATTCTATGGAATTGTTTTGTCCATGGACCTATTTTTAATAATAAAATGTCATACTACATTCACTCTTTTCTAAAATACATTCTTAAAAAGCTATCTATTGGTCACTTTGGTTAACACGTTTGATGTTGTATTTGACAAGGCCACAAAAAGTCTCATTTTCTGGGGTTATCTTCAAGGTGACGTCTTGGACCATGTGGACCTTATTTTAGAAGGAAGAGTATCGACATTCATGAATTCTCATTTCTAAAAAGACAACCACAATGGAGTTGTTTGCAAGATATGGCTGGAGTTTTAACAACAAGATTGCTATTTAGTTTGTTTCTTTTGAAATCATTATTATTGTCTTGATGGCTTAAAACTTTGGTTTTGAGATTCTATGGAATTGTTTTGTCTACCTTTAATAATAAAAGTGATCATACTACTTACGTCCCAAAAAAAAAGACCTTTTTTTTGAACACGGAAATATTTTTTAAAAAACCTATATCCATGTAAACTTTTTCTTTCTTTTTACAACGAAAGTATTTTATTAGTCGATGCAAAATCTATTAATATATTCTCATTTCTAAAAAAAAACTTTCTAGCTTGTGAAAGTTTGGCACCAGTATGTCTGAATACAAATGTGTATGTTTTTCAATTTTTGTGATCTCGAAGAAAAGCATATATACTATATAACGAAGCACATCCTTTTCACACGGAGAAAACGAGTTCTCGTACATACAACCATAAAACTAAACCCGCTTCAGCTTTCTTTTCTGGACCTAACATTTTTTAATTTCCTGCTGATTCCTCGTTGGGGCATCTTCCTCCTGTAGAGGCAGACAAAACGTGCGCCCTGCCTAGCTTTGCGCTCGTGGTACTGGTACTGGTACTCCATCGGTTTTGATGGGCGCAGCTTGGTTGGCGAGAGGGCCCATAGGGAACAAGAGCAGCACCGCGCCGGGGAAGATCTATAACGCTTGCGGTGGCCGCGTGTGCCCCCACGGGAACATGTGCGCTCTGCTTGCTGGTTCCTTCCGTCTCCCCCGACCACCAAGAATCGGCATCTGTTTACGCCGCCGTACATGCAAACACACTGTCAAACCCCTGCCCAGCGCGTACCACACGGCCCCGATTTCTGCACCAAACACGTGGAGCATTCCCGACTCTTGTCCCGCTCATCAAAGCATTTGTCTGTCGGGCCACGACGACGACCGCACTCCAAACTCAAGAATCTCTCCGTCCACCGCACGCACCGCAGCCGGCATTTCTTTCTTTCAGAAATTTCCTCCTCCCACCTCACCTTTTTTTTTCAGAAGCGGCATCAGTTCCATTTCTGCCTGTAATAATCAATCTCCTGATCTCTTCTGATTGAGCAAAAAAGTGAGAGATCGCAGGTGGAGCGACCGTGCAAGTTTCCCTCCTTAGGGCATGTACATCGCGTCGACAGCGGCCGTCTGTATGCAGTGTTTTTTCAAAAACAACCCTGACGAGCTAACAGACGAGCGATGCCGTCGTCTCCTGACGCGACGAGTACGGCTCGTGCTCCGATGCTGTAGACGATGAGAAAAGGTGCGCTGTACACCGTCGCCGTCTCCAAGCGATTTGGTGCGGATCCGGCTGCGGCAAGTGAGGGCGCGCGATGCCGCCGGGCCTGGCTGTCCCGCTGAGCAAGCCACCCTTCAACTTGTACTACTCCAGATCGTCCGCGACAATCTCCGGCCTTTCATAGCTCATCGCAGCAAGGCACAACGACAAAATATGCCGGTGCGTCAGCGCTGAGCTCGCGGTTCAACCAAGCGACCATGGGCACCCGCCGCCATGGATCCGCTGCTGTCAGCGTGGTCGGCCTCGTGGCGTTGCTCCTCAGCACGCGGCCGCCGGTCGGCCGTGCGGGGCAGCAGCCCGTTCATGGAGCTCGCTCGGCTGGCAGTCGCCGCCGCCAGGAAGTGTAAGGTCAACGTGCCGTCGGCTGAGGAGTTGAAGTTTTAAACGGACCGACGACGGCGAGGTGTCGGTGGCAAGCAAGCAAAAGCACATCGCAGCAAAGGCGCGGGCGCGCGGCGACATCACCGGCCTCTTCTGCCGTAGCTGCGGCAAGCAAGTTGCTGCTGCTACAAAGTTCAGGTTTAAACACAAGCAAGCCGCTGCGGCTGCGGCCTTAATCAATGATGTTGTTCACCTATAGCTCTTCCAATATTGTTTAAACACTAGCAAAAATTATAAACAAGCAACACAATAGTATACATGATTTTTTTTCTATTATGTATAGGAAGGAATACAATAGCATACAAAGTAGCAAAGTAGCATCCAAATCGATTGAATAGCAGGCGCCTGATTTGACCGATTCCGTTGAGGAATCATTGCCATTCTAGGGTGTGTTTAGCACCCAACTTTCTCTCCAAATTTTATGCGCCTTCCCCCATTTATCTGATCCAAATCCGATTCGCCCTATAGCAGGCGCCTGATTTGACCGATTCCGTTCAGTTCTAGGAATCTATTGCCATTCTAGTATAGTAGCAACAGCTCAAGTGGGGTGGGGACGTGGGGGTGGGCGTGGGGGTGCATCGTCTGCCAAGTGCCGGCGCACTCACCGCACCGGCCGGCCCGGGCGGAGTGGCCACGGAGTCATCGCTCCACCACAATCGACAGCAACTAGATTACGGGAGCTAGCGCGCGTGATATAAATCTAATCCACATCCACCACCAATATTCCGTTTTGAATATGAAACGGGAAAATGTGACAGGCAAAAGCCGAGCCAAGGACGACGAATCAACAGTTTTTATTATTCCGTTCTAGATTGGCGGGTTGTGCCCGCTCACACGTGCTCGCCGGCGCACTCGCACCGGCAGCCCGCCCGCGAACGTGGCCGTCAGCCCCGGCGCGAACTTGGGCCGGCGGGAGCTCCGGTCGATGGCCTCGATGTCGAACCTCCGGACCACGGCCACGATGACGGCCTTCATCTCCATGAGCGCCAGCTCCTTGCCGATGCACACGCGCGCGCCGGCCTGGAACACCGGGTACCGGTACGGGTTCTCGGGGACGAAGCGCCCGTTCTGGAGCCACCGCTCGGGCCGGAACTCGCCGCAGTCGGGGCCCCACACGGACTCCATGCGGCCCATGGCGTAGGCGTGGTAGGTGACCCGGGTGCCCTTGGCCACGGCCGTGCCGTCCGGGAGCGTGTCGTCGCCGGCCGCGAACTTGGAGTCGAACTGCACCGGCGGGAACAGACGCATGCTCTCCGACAGCGCGGCGTGCACGTAGTGCATGCCCTTGAGCTTGTTGAAGGTGGAGGCCGTGAGCCGGTCGTCGTCGCCGGCGACGCGGGTAGCCTCGTCCCGGATGGCGGCCGCGACCGCCGGGTGATCGGAGAGGAGCAGGAAGAAGGAGGTCAGCGCCGAGGCCACGGTGTCGCGGCCGGCGAGCATGAAGCTGACGACGATGTCGCGGAGGTACTTGTCGTCGTTGATGGACCCCATGAAGCGCGACGGGAGGTCGCTGCCGGAGGCGGCGCCCCCGAGCTTGCGACGCTGCCGGATCACCTCCGCGGCGAGCGTGTCCACGAGGTGTAGCGCGTCCCGGAGCCTCCTTTCGTCGCCCAAGTTGAGCAGGCGCTTGAGCTTCCAGATGATGTGCATGGGCACGGTGGCGCGCCTGGCAGAGAGCGTGGAGGCCATGTCGAAGGCATTCTCGAACGACGACACCGGCATCGACAGCTCCAGGCAGCCGGGGTCGAGACCGAAGGAGATCTTGCAGATGCAGTCGAAGGCGAAGCGACGGAACACGTCCTGCAGGTCCAGGACCCTGCCCTGGCCCTCGCCCTCACCCTCACGGGAGGCAGCAGAGTGGAGCAGGGGCATCAGCCGGCTCCGCAGCTCCGGATGCCACGACGCGCACCGCGAAGGCGCGCAGCGCCGGGGACGCGAGCTCGGCCGCGGCAAGCTTGCGCTGGAACAGCCACGCGTCGCCGTCGACGTTAAAGATCCCGCGGCCGAGGAAGTCGGCGAGGATGGCCGAGAACGGGGCGCCCTTGGGGTAGTTGTCGAAACGGGCGCGCAGCATGTGGTCGACGGTGACCGGGTTGGCCGTGAGCACGTTCCGGAGGACGTGGACGTGGACGGTCTGCGCCGGCGAGGTCCGCAGCAGGTGCGCGTACCAGTCGCAGAGGTTGTCGAAGTCGGCGGTCCACGACGCCGTCAGGTAGGCCTCGCACACGGGGCACGCGCACCACCACGGCGGGCGCATGCGCAGCACGGCCAGCAGTGCGGCCAGCGCCACCGTGCACGCGGCGGACACGAAGAAGACGGCGGCCACCTGCGACTGCATCGAGGACGCCAGGGCACTCGCCGCCCCGGTCTCGACGGCCATGACCATACGAGCGCGCGGCGCGGGGCTCCTCGATCGCGCTGTGCCTGTGGCTGCGTGCGTGGTGCTATGGGCGCGCGCGCGCTTTCATACGCGGGTGCGTGCTTGTGAGTCGTGGCGTGGCGTCCCCGGAGGAGGCTGTTTTATACCAGGCCGCTCAGGGGATGGTGTCTCGTGTTATTGGATGGGTATAAAACATGGACATGATGATGGGTGGTGCACGCGCCAGATAGCGAGGAATTTGTGTTGCTGGTTTGACATCCGTCCCCGTTGCTTTTATTTTACGAGCCTCTTTGGTCTCGGGCATGTTCGTTTTCTCCACTCCACTCAGTCAGTCCCCTGTGTTACTCTGTGTTACTCCATGTGTCGTGTTGGAGCGTTGTTTAGTCGGTGAGGGCACGTGCTTCAGCAGCGAAAATTGCCTGCCAGAATCCCAATCCTGACACTGGCAAATCAAATGGCAATGCATAAATGTGACTGGGGGCCATTTTAACCACCGCTGGCCGCTTTTATCCGACCAAGACTAATGACCAAATTTGGGGCCGTCCGGCCGTGACCATTAATGGTGCCGCCGGGTCTCTGTTCACCGGGCATTAATCAGTTACTGGCCGGTGAGTGATGGGGTGCACTCCAGTCACAGACTCACAGTGCGAATGTGTTGCAAGCCAAGCAGCGTCACCGCCGAGCTGCAGTGTCAGTCGCTGCGCCCGAGGTGGGAGTCTCCGGGCGTTTCACTGATGCGCACGTGCAGATTTCAATGCAGCCACGAGCCCGCGAAGATGAAACAGCAGCACTGGTCCGATGAGTCAATGCCTGCCCGGCACGCCAACAGAGCCCAATTCATCGCGTTGGTCCAGCCGGATTCTGATTCTGCCAGGGTGATCCGCCGTGCGTTTACTGTTCGGCGGTGCCGGTGCAGGATCGCTGTCGCTGCGCGATGCCCACGGATACATACACACGGCTGTTTCCACGAGCAGTGCGCGGTGCGCCGGTGCTGATGCAGTTGAACGCGGCGTCGATGCTTCAACGTCGATGGCGCTGCAGCTGGATGGACACCTCGGGGCGGCATGTGTGTAGCTTTAACGTCGACGACACAGCCAATACCAATACGGCGCAAAAGGAAGCTGCTGAGGACGTGGCAGGTATGTTGACGGGCTACCGTGATAAGAACTCACGTGGCCACTTAATAGTGTCTATAATTGCACTCCTAACTTCCTGAGACTTGTACGGTATGGACAAAGCTAGAATAGGCTACTTCGATCGATGCAGCACGTGGGCTATTTACTTCTTTCAATACTAGTATATAATACTCTATGTATATATATAATCATATTTATGAAAAAGTTTCCCATATGGAGTACCGGCACACTACTCTATGTATATATATAACTGTCGTCCGCGTACTTCCAAGAGGAATCGAACGCAGATCCAGCTCATAGCAAATGTGTCTCTATAAATGATACAACTGGACCCACAATTTACTATGAGATGCTCGTGAAAATAACAATAATATGTTATTGCTTTTCAAGAAGTAAAATATTTTAAACTTTGAGTAAATATAGGAGTATATATAAGAAAACAATAATATTTATGATGCATAGTAATTAGCATTATTAGATAAATCATTGAGTATATTTTTATAATGAAATTGTTTAGAGACATAAATGTTGTTAGTATTTATAAACCTAATCAAAATTAAGAGAGTTTGAATGGCACGAATCTCTTTTTTTTTTGGAAGGGGAGTAGAAGCAACGGATCCAATGTACGTACTCTGTAGCTTTTTTTATCCATTGGCATTTACTAATCATCATTTCTAGTAATGTCTGAAAGATGAATATGGATCACATGATAGGCATATAGTCGCTGTCAGTTGCCGACCATGTGAGACAAATCGCGTTGTTCTCTTTCTTTTAGGGAGGGCTGAGCTATTTGTATAATTGTATCCCCTAGTCGCTAGTCGTCTTTCATGACGCGTCGTTGTAATTTTCAATTTTTCATTCGTCTTAATACAAAAAGACGCGCCAAATCTTTTTGCGTTGGAAAAAAAAAAAAGAAGTAAAATATTTTGAACTTTGACTAAATATATATAAGAAAACATCAATATTTATGATGCATAGCAATTAGCATTATTAGATGAATCATTGAGTATATTTTTATAATAAAATTGTTTAGGGTCCGTTTGGATGTAGACATTGGAAGAGCTGGAATTGAATTGGGTTCAATACCAATGCAACCATGGCATTGAAATGGGTACAATTCGAATATTCTTGTTTGGATGCAAAATCATGGAATTGAAACACCACCGCGGGACCATGATGAGGGGAGTCGACCTCGTTCATGGTGGGCGGAATCTTATAGCCGCGGCCATGGGAAAGCTCGACCGACCATGGGGAAGAAGGGGACGACGACGAGGAGCTCGACCGGCCATGGCACGCCACGGCGACGGGGAAGAAGGGGTGCCGATGGGAGGCTCGACCTACCGTGGGGGAAGAAGGGGCGCCGATGGAGGAGCTCGACCGCCGGCCGTGGGGAAGAAGGGGTGCCGATGGAGGAGATCGACCGACCATGGGGAAGAAAGGGGCGCCGACCTCACGCCCGCCGTATTGGCATCCGCCCGCCCTATGGGAGCTCGCGCGCCGCCGCTCGCTTGCCCCGCCGTCCTCCGCCCCTATGGAGCTCGCAAGGCCGCCGGCGCAGACCTGCCGCCGCCGTCCGCCCTACCGCACCAGGCGTGCTCCGGCCTCGGGGGGAGGTTTTGGCGGCGCTAATGGTGCATAGGGGCGGCCTCCGACGAGGACGCCCGGAGGTTCAGCGCCGGGAGCGGCGAGCTTTTAGATGGGGAGGAACGACTCCGATTCGGTGAATACGGAGGGTGAGGCCTCGTATTGTGGGCGGGCTCGAAAGGCGGACCGAGAATGCCGTGCGGCATTGGAGCTCGTTTCCACCCAGCGAATACCAAGGCCATCAAACAACGGAATTGGAGGTATCTAATTCCAATGTCAAATCCAGCCCCTGAATGCCAACATCCAAACGGGGCCTTAGAGACATTTTTCCAACCCGGATACCCATTTTCATTACTCATAACGGAAATATACAGCATTCAGAGAGTATTTCAGAAAGCAAAAGGATGCATGGCAACACGCCAGCGCTAGAAGAACACTTTGCTCATGATAGAGCCAAAATGGAACCAACAGCTCCTAGTTTAACCAACGATTACATGTTCACACAGTTCTAAAACATGCCAATGGCAAGTGATCCACTAATCACTGAAGAAACCTGCAGGTATACCAGACACTAAATGAAAGACAAAATACCTGACAAAGAAACCATGCAACCAGCCACTTGGATCTTGCTCCAAATCCTTCTTTCTTCCACTCTCTGTCTTCAGCTTCTTGCATCTCCTGATCATCGTCTTGCAGAAGTAGGTAGTCGATCTCTCTGTTGATCTGGGACACTAGGATGTCTTTGGCAATATTGAGCATGGTATTAACACTATTCTCCCACCATTCTTGTCCTCCTTATCATATAAACCTGACCAGTAAATCATATAAGCATGGATTTGACATATTACTTCAATTGGACTTTTGACCAATTTTTTTTTTTCAAAAACAGCTCTATTTCTATTCTTCCATATAGCCCAACAAACAGCACTAATGTCTAGAGTATAAAATTATTTAGCATTAGGATTTCATTTTGAAACCAGACCCAACATTGTTGAATATTCAAAGGGATATTATTTGCCCGAACACTTGAAGCTAACAAAGACCAAATAACTTTTGCTAAAGGACACTGGAAAAAAGAGGTGACCAGCAGTTTCAATATCTTCACAGAAAGTGCAACTTTCATCCCCATGCCAATTTTTTTTTCAAAATCTCCTTTGTTAAAATGGCATCATTGGATAATAACCACAAAATGATCTTAATTTTCTCAGGGCATTTACTTTTCTAGATACTTTTATAATCAAATCCCTTATTAGATACAATAAGCATATCATAAACTGATTTAACATTGAAACTTTTCTTTTCGCCAACATTCCAAATAACAGTATCAGACATATCAGAAAACAAGAATAAATCAAAATCACTCATAATTTTTTCCCACGTGTGCCTAAGATCGAAACCCAGCCATCTTCTAAATAAACCTAAATGTAAGTACTCTGTTTGAATGGCACGAATCTCAAATTTTTTATTTTTGGACGGGGAGAAGGGAGTAGAAGCAACGGATCCACTGTACGTACTCTGTAGCTTTTTTTGTCCATTGGCATTCAATCATCATTTCTAGTAATGTCTGAAAGATGAATATGGATCACATGGATAGGCATAAAGTCGCTGTCAGTTGCCGACCAATCCACTAATCACTGAAGAAACCTGCAGGGTATACCAGACACTAAATGAAAGACACAAAATACCTGACAAAAGAAACCATGCAACCAGCCACTTGGATCTTGCTCCAAATCCTTCTTTCTTCCACTCTCTGTCTTCAGCTTCTTGCATCTCCTGATCATCGTCTTGCAGAAGTAGGTGAGTCGATCTCTCTGTTGATCTGGGACACTAGGATGTCTTTGGCAATATTGAGCATGGTATTAACACTATTCTCCCACCATTCTTGTCCTCCTTATCATATAAAGCCTGACCAGTAAATCATATAAGCATGGATTTGACATAGGTTACTTCAATTGGACTTTTTGACCAAATCAAAAACAGCTCTATTTCTATTCTTCCATATAGCCCAACAAACAGCACTAATGTCTAGAGTATAAAATTATTTAGCATTAGGATTTCATTTTTGAAACCAGACCCAACATTGTTGAATATTCAAAGGGATATTATTTGCCCGAACACTTGAAGCTAACAAAGACCAAATAACTTTTGCTAAGGACACTGGAAAAAGGGTGATCAGCAGTTTCAATATCTTCACAGAAAGTGCAACTTTCATCCCCATGCCAATCAAAATCTCCTTTGTTAAAAATGGCATCATTGGATAATAACCACAAAATGATCTTAATTTTTCTCAGGGCATTTACTTTTTCTAGATACTTTTATAATCAAATCCTTATTAGATACAATAAGCATATCATAAACTGATTTAACATTGAAACTTTTCTTTTCGCCAACATTCCAAATAACAGTATCAGACATATCAGAAAACAAGAATAAATCAAAATCACTCATAATCCCACGTGTGCCTAAGATCGAAACCCAGCCATCTTCTAAATAAACCTAAATGTAAGTACTCTGTTTGAATGGCACGAATCTCAAATTTTTATTTTTGGACGGGGAGAAGGGAGTAGAAGCAACGGATCCACTGTGCGTACTCTGTAGCTGTCCATTGGCATTCAATCATCATTTCTAGTAATGTCTGAAAGATGAATATGGATCACATGGATAGGCATAAAGTCGCTGTCAGTTGCCGACCATGTGAGACAAATATTATTCGTACCCATCATCTTTGAAATAATAAAATAATTGTCGAAACACGAGTGCAATGGCAGTATGGCACAATAATAACATCATAGTTAGATCTGTGTGTGTCACTGTGAAGTACCGTCGCCCACAAGTCCGCAATAATAATAAACAGAACATCCGCACCTCACACCTGTGTCTGTTCACCGGCAGGCCAGCCAATTTCCAATAATCCATTCATTTTACCGTCGCTCGTTGTCGCGTCATCAGTCTCAGTTGTTCAATGGTCGGTAGTACTACTAAACAAGCCGAAACACGACGCACACGCTGAATCTAGAAACAGAACACCTGAACACAAAAGCGTTTAATCTACGTGACCTCAGATTCTCAGAGGTGTCAGGCAGATGGGTTATGTGACCGGCGGTCTCGTTCTCATGTGACATTTTCACTCACCGTACCTTCTGCGGCCCCGACATCTCCCGAGCGAGCGGCGAGCCGGCAACAAGCACGTTCAATGATGGGGTTCTGGATTTTAACATGGCTATCACCCACCTCTCGGGACCAAAGGCCAGACGTACGTTTTGGGTTTGGACCCGTCTGGCTGTTAACGTCGTTTCTGCATGACTTGGCCGGTTCAACATGCATCGGTTCGGAACCACTCATCTGTGCCGATTGCCGGCCGGTATGCATAACCGATCGATCGAGTTCGGATGATGCCTGATATGGCTACGGCCTACGGCGCCGCAATGTGAGCTACTAGCTACGTCGTAGCGGCATGGCAAGTTCGTTAAGCAGCGACGCCAGCTGCGACAAAGGGAAAGGACGAGAAGGACGGATAAGAAGGGTGTTCGCGCGCGCACGGCACGTCGAAGTAAAGGCTAAAGACAAGCCTCGCCGCTACTTGGCTTCGGACGGGCGGATCGAGAAAACGGCGGCACGTGGTAGGAAACGAGGGATCAAAGGCACGTTGAGACGTCGCCGTGGTGGACCTGGTGCGTTGTGGGCGGTGGCGGCATGCACACACGTGTGAAGAGCTCAGGCACCGTCCGGATTATGATATATAATAAATCAACACGTGACAAAAAGAAGGAGACGAGGAAGCAGAGGCTACGCTCGCTCCACGATTCGGATCGGATGGGCATTGAGTAGCTCGACAGTCTGAATGCATGGTCCACCACAATGTCTCTCCATGTCTGTATCCCAGGCCTTCCCGCAGTATGAATATACCACACTGTAGCTTAGTCAGCGCGGTGGGCCAAAAGAATACTACGTACATGCACGTCGCCAACGACCACTTGCAGCTTGCAGCAACAACCAAAACCGGCGGGCGGGCACACCGCACACAACACAACAACAACACATGCCCATCTAGAACCTGGACTACTCTTCTGTCGCTCGCGACGTCGCAATCTGTCGTCAATCTCGCTCATCTCCCCACCGG